>JASEVX010000017.1:12773651-13018756 GCA_031761405.1 Serripes groenlandicus
CTATGTCATTAACCATTTCCCACTTGTAGACGAATTTATTACGCATCTGCAGCAGACGGCTTTTGAAAAAAAACACGTTGTGGCAAAATGAGAAATGTCCACGATGAGCAAGTTTTACTTTTGCAACAGTGTTTTCAACTCCATGTATTCATTGAACCTTCGTTTATTGAGAGTTCAACAGGTTTGCCAGGATCTTTTCTAACTCGTCTGCTGCAGATTTGTTAATATGTGAGAAAGGGAGGATTAAATTATAGATATCTGTATATTTACCCCCTTATAATGAATATGAATATGGCATATTGAAATAATACATACAATGAAAGTTCTTGTAGTTTTTATGCGTAATTAGTTAGTAAATCCGTGAATAATCAAGTTCACACATCTAATATCTCTGCACACCAGCGAAGCGGGGACACTTTAGATTTAATTAGATTCGTTCCTTTTCTAGTTTCTGAAGGACAAATTTGAAATATGTACACTCTTCGCGTCCTGTGTATTTAATAACTGTTTTCAATTTCAAAACGGAATATCGTCAAATATGTATAGAGGCAATTAGCGATACTAACTATACGGAAGTTCAGAAGAACGCTTAGTGGCTGTCTTGTTGCACGTTACGACAACGGACTAAAAAGACATAAGTGTTGGATATCCTTATATTTATAGTATGTGTATAGTCGTGCTGTCCAGACAGACCCTAGGAACGGTGCAGCTGGCATGACATAAATAAAAAACACAATATTCTAGGTATCTGAGTAATGATAACGATCGTGCTTTAACACTTTGAGAAACTATCGAATAGTGTGAGAATTTATTTTATCAAGTTTCTTTGACTAGAGTTAAAATGTAACAATGTTAGCCAGACAAACAACACAATTAGAGACGGAAAAACAGAGGTTCCGAATAGCATCAGCGGTGAGACAAAGACCAAAATCATGTAGATTCCAAATGGACAGAAACCAGTATTACGATTCAAGCACATCGACGGAAGACCAGTCTGGAGTGGAATCAACGGAAGATAAAAGGGAAGTCGTTAACGCTGAAGAACTCAAACCGGAAACACCAAACGCGTTACCGAAAATAGCGGCACAAATACAACGTCGGTTAATGTGTAATCAGTTCATGACGAACGCCAGAAAGTCTGTCGATCTTCGCCGACGACATGGCTGCCCGTGGATGAGAGGGAACGAGATGCACATTTCTACACGATGTGGCAACAACCGCTTACCACACCCAAACAACGGATGCGAAAACCATTAAAGCGAGTGCAATCTTTGCTGAAGGACTTTCGATATCCCGACGAGAGAAACAAACCGGCGTCTAAACACGAAGATTTCGGTATTGTTAGGCCTTGTTGTTCTACGATTCGGTCCAGAATTCGAATGCCTGGCGATCCTGTATAGACGCTCTTACATTTTGTGTTTGTGTTACACAGGATAATAGTTGCGTATTGAAATTCGTATGTTTTTTGGTAATTGTTGAACTGATAGTTCCTAAATAGTTTGTTGGCGCTAAGAAATGTGAGAGTATTTGTTGGTATTTATCATTCTGTATTTAACAACAGAAGATCGTTCTTTAAAACACGATAAACATCCAAACAATGATAAACATAGCATGATTTAGAGTGCTTCAGTGTTTCGGGGATTGCACTATGACTGATCTATTGGTGTCAGGATAATTTGTACCGGACGCATTGGTGAAACGCAGCTATATATCTGAAAATTGGTTGAGAGCGGCTTAAATACAATTCAAACAGATACTTTCGTGTGTGTTTATTTGAAATAGCTTTCTATTTCAAGAGATTTGAATTGTGTTATTATGTATATTTTAATGGAATGATTTCATAGAATAAGTTTTTATTGGTGGTTCCGCCATTTTTTCAACGTTATTTCAGTTATATCACGGCAACAGTCCACTAATTCATGATCCCTGGTTAAAGAAATCAGTTCTATGCTAGGATATGTGCCTTTCCCAAAGGGCACTTATACGAATGTATACAGAGGATTACCGTTTGGGTTCTCCATCGAATGCGATCAAAATGTTTCGAATGCTGTCAGAATGCCGTAAGACTATTTATAATGTTGTCAGAATGCCGTAAGACTATTTAGAATGCTGTCAGAATGCCGTAAGACTATTTAGAATGTTGTCAGAATGCCGTAAGACTATTTAGAATGCTGTCAGAATGCCGTAAGACTATTTAAATGCTGTCAGAATGCCGTAAGACTATTTAGAATGAAGTCAGAATGCCGTAAGACTATTCGAATGCTGTCAGAATGCCGTAAGACTATTTCGAATGCTGTCAGAATGCCGTAAGACTATTTAGAATGAAGTCAGAACTCCACCATGACCGCTGAGACGGGGAATCGAATCCGGGACGACCAGTGTCAGATCCTCGACGCTAACCACTCGACTACGGCGGATTCTGAATAGAATAATTACTTGTATAGCTATTGATGATATTCGCCTTCTGTTGTATGTCAATTCACAGTGAATTTCAATCGGCCAGCAGTAATTCGCAATACTGTATAATACGACTTTGGTGTTGAACTAATTGAAAGTATTATGTAATTGAATGGCTGTGTTCCTTAACTAGCTGTGATTGATTTCCTTTTTGAGACAACTTGTGTCGATAAGGTACTTAACGAAAATAATGCAGCCGGCATGATCATATCGGCTAAGTGAAAGATCCGAATTTACAGAAGAGATTAACAAATAGGCAAATAATGTAAACGAATAGAAAATACATTTGTACTGATATGCTGATCTGTTTAATTGTTTGTAATTGGCAAGAATTGTAGATATGGTTTATATGAAAGATGCTTGTGTGTTTTAGTGATTCGTCTAAATGTATTTGATCGAGCGGAGACGAGTGATAATATCACAGCTGAAAATCACGATAAGAAATCGTAATTTGACCATTTATGAGCACCAACAATTTTTTACTTTTAAGTATACATAAATAAGTAGACTATAACCAAGAACCTCTATAGAGTTCTCCGAGAAATTAAACAGCATACGCTAGTCCAGAAAAACAACTTGAGCGTAATCGTTACATGTGTTAATAAATAATTGTCTATAGTTACATGTTAAAGGATCCAAATGAGTTCAGTTTTTAGAAATGTATTGAAACCTTCTATAATTTTTGACCGAGTACAGATCCTGGTCAAGCTGCGTTGATGGGCAGGTTGATCAGGATCTACAGTGGTTACAAATGCCATAGGGTTGATTTTCGCAGTGTATCGCTTAATTTCAGTGATGCAGTGGTAGAGCATTGACCTCTGGTATCAAAGGTCCAGGGTTTAAATCATGTGAAGAGAGGGGGTTTTCCACACATACGGCGCCAGTACTTGTTAATTTTTCCATGAAGCAACATCGATCGTGGTTAATATGAGCTGAAAACTTGTTTCGCAATCGATAAGAATATATACATTTAAACTAATATCATTTTTGATGCGTGTTTAGATTATAACTGATGTTACATAATGAACTTAAACATTGTTTTACTTATTTTTCTACAAGAAGGAGTTTTATTAATTGTATGTGAAGTGGTGTGCTAAGGGATTAGACAATTACTTATTATTATGACAATTATAACAGGAGTCTATCTAGACATGTTACACTATTAGTTCTCAATAAACCACAGAAAATAATGTAAACAGAGTACAATAAATTTGTAAATAATTGTTACATGTTATTTGAAAATTTTGATTATGAACATGTAAATACAGACAGAATAGTAAAAAATTGAATTTTTCATTTTTATAAGAGTGTTTGCGTCCACTTCTTTAAACTCTGTCTAAAATGTGTCCATCTTATTACGTTGCAATTGCAGGATAATCTACTACTAACGAACATTACTGCAGAATAATTATGGACATTGAGTGGCTTCTTGGGCGGCATTCTAAATACCATCCTTGGTTCAATATTTGGTGCCATCCTTACTGCTGAGTACCACTTCACTTGTGCAATGATGGCCTCGTTGGTGTAGTGGAACAGCGTCCGCCTCGGGGTTGTGGGAGGTCGTGGTTTTGATCACCTGTAGTAATCACTGCCCTCTTTGCACTCAGGGTTGCGGTGTTAGAATTACGACTTACTTCTTGGTGTCTCAGGACAAATAGCAGTGGTAACTTACCCAGAAGATATAACTTTCATAAATGAAAAAAGTGTGGAAAGCGGCGATAAACACGAAGGAATCAATCAATTGTTCAATCTTTAGTCCTAATGACCATCTTTGAATCTTTCATTAGTTTCATCCAACATTGGTGACATCCGTTGTCTTACGTGTTATACAAAATGCTATCATTTATGCCGTACTTGTTGACGTCCTAAGTCACGATCGCCACTGTTGTGAAGAGATTTAAATGATAAACTAATTGGAATTGAGCGCCGTTTCAGCGGTATTGCAGTTATGGTCCGCTCACTTTCGTGTGTTTCCCTGCTTTCTCAGATAAGTTCTCCACGCAATATTATTCGCTCGCAATGGGCTACCTTCCCACACGGACTCATTAGCCGACTGGTTAAGGACAAATGACGCTTAACACATTGAATCGTGGACAGTAATTAGAAAAGACGACAGGCCGAGCAGAGATTTTAATTCTTCATCGGCTCGACCATGAGAAAAATGAAAGAAATTGCATTAATGGGAAGAGGTTTGACGTTCGTACAGTGTCAGTCTTTCTCATAAGTTGTCTCCCTTGTTTATTCAATTGATTATTCAATTGATGTATAATAGTTTTACACTTCCCCCATATCATCACTAATAACTGGATTGGGACAGGGTCAATCAACAGAAGCACTTTGAAGCAGCTGCGACTTTTGAAACATTGTGAGAAAGGGAGAAATTGCTACTGGCTACCCTACCATGTAGACTATTTAGCTGACTCGGTGACACAATCGCGCTCAACAAATTGAACTTTATCAATTATCAGAACAGACGAAAGGCCGAGCCGTGATTTTAATTCTACATCGGCTCGACCGTGATAATAGTGTTAGAAATTGCAGTTTAACTTACGTACAGTGTAAGCCTTTCTCATAAGTGTTCGCCCTTGAATATTAAATAGAGTATTCAATTGGTGTAGAATAGTTTTACTAACTTCTCCCATATCATTACTAATAACTGGATTTGGACAGGGACAATAAACTTTGATGCTTTTTCAGGTTTGAAAACATTGTGACAAAGGGAGTAATTATCTATCTCGATTCATTTAACCCTTTTCCCGCTGAATTCCTCGAACCGATGTCGTCATGTCCGATATTTTACACAACTTTGTACATTTATTAAATAGCCTTTACTAAGAATTAATATATGAGCCGTCCCGCGAGAAAACCAACATTATGGCCTTTGCATAATGTATCGACCCAGATCAGCCTGTGCAGTCCACACAGACTGATCCGGGCGGACACATTCCGTCTCAGGGGGAAAGAGGTATAGAGTAATGATTCATGAAACAGAAAATCCACAGGAGGCGAAAAATGTCTATCCGGATAAACCTGTGCGGCATGCTTATGCTGATCCGGTCGATACTTTACGCAGAGTCCACAATGTTTGTTTAATCGCGGGCCGGCTCATATGAGCATCGAACAACGTAATCCAGGATTATACTGCACGAAGGTACAGATCAATCACAGAATATAATGTTCGTAATTGCTGCACAAAGCAGTATATGACAGGATATACGATTGCAATATATATGTCGAGCGGTTATCATGACTGTGGCGGTGTGAGATGAGATAGGTGCACCTTCGCTCTCACCAGGCTGGGTGTGTGACACCTGCATGTATATGAGTCGTTCCACGAGATTACCAACACTGTGGTAAAGTATCGACGCGGATCAGCCTAAACATGCAGCGCAGGTCAACGCAGGACAGAGACGTTTCGCCTCCTGTAGATTTTCTGTTTCAGGAATTATTACTCTATCCCTCTATCTCCTAGAGACGGATTGTGTCGGTCCGGACTAGCTTGTGTGGACTACGCATGCTGATCTTGGTCTATACATTACGCAGAATCCATAATGTTGTTTTTCTCGAGGAACGGGTAATATATATGTTGATAATCAGTCTTAGGCCCAAGTCATAGTGTCACGTTTAGGCCGCTACAACGTGATCAAACGTAGAACAGCGTGGCTTAAACGTAATCAAACTTGACAAAACGTGATCAAACGTGACAGAACGTGAAGTAAAATTTTTAATTTTGGACATTTTCAAAAAATTCACTTACGTTTTCCTACATCGTGGTATAAACGTATTACAGCGAAGTATAACGAAGCAAAAACGTAGCAAAAACGTAATAGAACTTGAACATAGCACGTTCCGCCGGTTGATACGTTCTGTTGCGGTTGCTAACACGTTGTGCTGCGCTATTCTACGTTGTGGCCTCGTTGCTACCACGGTCCTCGTGTCGCTGACGCGTTTTAACTGAACGTGACGGCAGCGAGGCATAACGAAGCACAACGTGGCGAAAACGCGGCGACAACGTGTCGACAAAGAGTCAACAGCGTGGCAGCAGCGAGACATAATCCGACTTTGATATTCGTTGTCACCTTTGAATTGTGTCACAACGGGAATTCAACGAGGCGACAGCGTGGCTAGCACATGACTAGGACATGGCAACAACGTGGAACATATCGTGGCACCCAACTGAAATTTTCAAATCGTGGGTGTCAGAAACGGGGCACAACGGCGATGCTAAAACGTGATACTATGACGGGGACAATAGACATGTTGTAACTCACGTTTATTTCATTCATATTATTATCTTGTAATCTTCTTTTTATGGGGAAATAAAATAATAAAAAATGTTTATGTACCATGAAACGGACATGATATGGACAGGATATGTAATAGTGCTAGGGTAGGATATGGACAGGATATGTAATAGTGCTAGGATATGGACAGGATATGTAATAGTGCTAGGGTATGATATGAACAGGATTTGATATGGACAGGATATGTAATAGTGCTAAAGTAGGATATGGACAGGATATGTAATAGTTCTAGGATTTGATATGGACAGGATATGTAATAGTGCTAGTGTAGGATATGGACAGGATATGTAATAGTTCTAGGATTTGATATGGACATGATATGTATGAGTGCTAGTGTAGGATATGGACAGGATATATAATAGTGCTAGGGTAGGATATATACAGGATATTTAATAGTGCTAGGGTAGGATATGGACAGGATGTGTACTAGTGCTAGGGTAGGATATGGACAGGATATGTAATAGTGCTAGGGTAGGATATGGACAGGATATGTAATAGTGGTAGCATAGGATATGGACAGGATATGTAATAGTGCTAGGGTAGGATATGGACTGGATATGTAATAGTGCTAGGGTAGGATATGGACAGGATATGTAATAGTGTCTGATATGGACAGGATATTTAATAGTGTTAGTGTATGATATGGACAGGATATGTAATAGTGCTAGGGTAGGATATGGACAGGATATGATATAGTTCTAGGATATGATATGGACAGGATATGTAATAGTGCTAGGGTAGGATATGGACAGGATATGTAATAGTTCTAGGATATGATATGGACAGGATATGTAATAGTGTTATGTTAGGATATGGACAGGATATGTAATAGTGTTAGGGTAGGATATGGACAGGATATGTAATAGTTCTAAGATATGATATGGACAGGATATGTAACAGTGCTAGGGTAGGATAAGGACATGATATGTAATAGTGCTAGGATAGGATATGGACAGGATATCTAATAGTGCTAGGATAGGATATGGACAGGAAATGTAATAGTTCTAGAGTAAGATATGGACTGGATATGTAATAGTGCTAGGATAGGATATGGACAGGATATGTTATATTTCTAGGATAGGATATGGACAGGATATGTAATAGTGCTAGTGTAGGATATGGACAGGATATGTTATAGTGCTAGGGTAGGATATAGACAGGATATGTAATAGTGCTAGGGTAGGATATGGACAGGATATGAAATAGTGCTAGGGTAGGATATGGACAGCATATTTAATAGTGCTAGGGTAGGATATGGACAGGATATGTAATAGTTTTAGGATATGATATGAACAAGATATGTAATAGTGCTAGTGTAGGATATGGACAGGATAAGTAATAGTGCTAGGGTATGATATGGACAGGATATGTAATAGTGCTAGGATAGGATATTAACAGGATATGTAATAGTGTAGGATATGGACAGGATATATAATAGTACTAGGGTAGGATATAGACAGGATATGTAATAGTGCTAGGGTAGGATATGGACAGGATATGTTATAGTGCTAGGAAAGGATGTGGACAGGATATGTAATAGTGCTAGGGTAGGATATGGACAGGATATGTAATAGTGCTAGGGTAGGATATGGACAGGATATGTAATAGTGCTAGGGTAGGATATGAACAGGATTTGATATGGACAGGATATGTAATAGTGCTAAAGTAGGATATGGACAGGATATGTAATAGTTCTAGGATTTGATATGGACAGGATATGTAATAGTGCTAGTGTAGGATATGGACAGGATATGTAATAGTTCTAGGATTTGATATGGACATGATATGTATTAGTGCTAGTGTAGGATCTGGACAGGATATATAATAGTGCTAGGGTAGGATATATACAGGATATTTAATAGTGCTAGGGTAGGATATGGACAGGATGTGTAATAGTGCTAGGGTAGGATATAGACAGGATATGTAATAGCTCTAGGATATGATATGAACAGGATATGTAATAGTGCTAGCGTAGGATATGGACAGGATATATAATAGTGCTAGGGTAGGATATAGACAGGATATGTAATAGTGCTAGGGTAGGATATCGACAGGATATATAATAGTGCTAGGATAGGATATGGACAGAATATGTAATAGTGCTTGGGTAGGATATGGACAGGTTATGTAATACTGCTAGGGTCGGATATTGACATAATATGTAATAGTGCTAGGGTAGGATATGTACAGGATATGTAATACTGCTAAGGTAGGATATGGACAGAATATGTAATAGTGCTAGGGTAGGATATGGAAAGAATATGTAATAGTGCTAGAGTAGGATATGGACAGGATAAGTAATAGTGCTAGGGTAGGATATGGACAGGATATGTAATAGTGCTAGGGTAGGATATGGACAGGATATATAATAGTGCTAGGATAGGATATGGACAGAATATGTAATAGTGCTTGGGTAGGATATGGACAGGTTATGTAATACTGCTAGGGTAGGATATGGACATAATATGTAATAGTGCTAGGGTAGGATATGTACAGGATATGTAATACTGCTAGGGTAGGATATGGACAGAATATGTAATAGTGCTAGGGTAGGATATGGAAAGAATATGTAATCGTGCTAGGGTAGGATATGGACAGGATAAGTAATAGTGCTAGGGTAGGATATGGACAGGATATGTAATAGTGCTAGGGTAGGATATGGACAGGATATGTTGTTTTAAGTCGCATGCAGCAGAACAAGGGTTAACTTTCAATACATTTTCGGAAATTGCTTAAACACAAACTGGAAAATTATATCAGCTGTATCACAAATAAACATTAATGAATATGTTTTAACAAACATTATTATAAAATAACATGGGATCCATCTGCACCGTTTATACTCTTCCTAATAACGTTTACACATTGTTTTAACAGTTTAGCCTCTTTAAGTACTTCCATTCGATTGATATTTTCATTCAAATAAATTATTAATAAACAAGCCAGACAACCTGATCTAACTGTTATCAACATCCATTGTTAATGTCATCACAAAAACTATTCGATAACGTTACATAATACTGTTCAGTCTAATGTTATCGATTTGTTTGTTTACATGTTCCATGTTTATTTTGCCTGAATTAGCTGAAAGACACGTAGAGATCACATGTCCGTTATCTGTTCGTCCTACTTTAACTGACTGATATATTGTAAGGAGGTACGCATGTGTTTTCGAACAATCTTGTTTTATCTAAAATACAATACTGTATTGTATTGCATTGTATTGTTTAATCTATAGAAGACTTATCAATACATGATGACGGTTGTATTTTCATGTGCATCCATGAACTCTGGCATGTGACAGACACATAAATAAATGCAGACGTAATGCCGCTGGTTTTTAAGCCCTTGTCGTCGAGTCGCTATTGTTCAGTCGGTAACGACGACGGTTATCAATCAATAGGTCGTGAGTTCGAACCCCGGCTCGGCCCTTCATTCTCACCGACGATCAGCAAATACAATTGTGACTAGGGTATTTAATGTTCCTCCATATTAATTAAAATTCTATGAGGGAATGTAGCCAGTAGCCTAATTAGAATTCTCGAATGCATTACCGCTGCGAGAAAACTAAGAACACGTGGCTATGTGAACTGGCCGTCGTGAAATTACTGAAATAAAGTTGAAAAGCTGTTTTAAACTCCAATAAATAAATTGATAAAAGCGTACTTGAAAAAGAGAACAAATACTAGTACATTGACAGACCAATGCTGATGTTGCATGTATATAAATTCGAAAGCAAGTTAAAAGGTTCTTCAGTACAAATCAGTAAAATCAGACGAAATTTCAATCTGTCAATATTAACATGAAAATTGAAATGTCAAGACTGATTGAAGATCATATCTTCAAGTTACATACACTTTTCTATCGATACATGTTAATTTGAAGAGCAAAAGTATCGAATCACTTCAAAATTTGAAGTGGCTTACAAAGCAGTGAAATTACACACCACTCCTATCGTCTTTGTTCACCCTTTCCTTGCTAAGATTATATCAATTTGCTTTTTCCACATTGAACTTCTCTCTCATTGAAATTAGAGAATGATGGTCAGATTATTATTAGCTTACTAACGATATTTATTGATCAAGATTTATTCTCGTCCTCGTCTACACTGTTAGCAAACGTTAGCAAGCGTTAGCAAACGATGTATGTTTGTGGAGGACGAATAAACCGAATTTTGAAAGGTCTACTCTATCGCCTCTTCACTGTTTCAGCGCCGAATTGTTTAAAAGTAAACTCTTCCATGTTCAAAATCGGGTGTGTCCATTTTTCAATTTATGAAAGTTTTGGACTATTTTGGTAACTAAAAGGCAAACAATGCTGATTTCAGGTGAGACAGCTCGTTACGAGCTGACTCACCTGAATCTGCATTGTTTGCAAAAACCTCAATATTGCCTGTGGCGCTGAAAGAGTTAACGATAAGAGGGTGTAATTATGTCGGGGTAAATTAAAAGCTTCGAGTTGTGTATGACTGTCGATATAATCTTTTAAACTTGCTGCATTCACACAATTTGAATTATTTTGTGAAAATTAAACCACATTTATCATAATTCAATTCTCAAAGAAAGTTTTTTCAATATGTCTCTTTATCATGTTTATCTTACTCTTTGTAGACCCTTAGCCTTATGTACGCATTTTTTCCGAACAATGTACAGCAATTCATGCAGTGTAATATGGGTATTCATTGTTCGCTACCCATGTATTGATTCTTGAAAAAACATTTAATATAAATATGTAAGATCCTATATAAAATGATATCGATTGTAGATATTAATGAGCCGTCCCGCGAGAAAACCAACATTGTGGACTCTGCGTAAAGTATCGATATGGATCAACCTAAACATGCCGCGCAGGCTAACCCGAACAAATACGTCTATAGCGTAAATACGTATATATATAGGATCCATCATGAGTTTTCTTTGGAGATCAAGATTTCTTAAATGAGTCTAGAAAAAGACGGTTATTAACCGAGCCTCTTGGCGAGGTTAATAACTCTCTTTTTCGAGACGAATTTAAGAAATCTTCTCCAAAGAAAAACGAGTGATGGATTCTTTTTATCACCTAAACAGTGTGTTTTAATGAAAAATATTGACAACATCAAAACAAAGACCGAATAACCTATTCTTCATGAGAACTTGTGATTCACCGCATAAAAAAGTAGTCCTCATCATTTTTGAATAAGAAGAAAAACAACAACAATGTTTTAAACAATTAAGACTCGTTATTTATTCAAAATGACGTATTATTGCATTTTTCAATGTGTAAAATTTAACAACTTAACAATAAACATAATAAAGATAAAGGTCAAAATGACGTCATCAGTAGTCGCGTGTATGACGTGTTTTTGATATCACACATGTTGGATATCGTTGTTCCGTGATTTGTTCTCAACTTGAAAATAAGGGTATTTATGTGATAAATCCCTGTCTATAGCGATCATACTTTTAGTTTCCCATATTTTTTTTGTAAAAATGACCCTGCAATTAAAGACCACCTGTGAACAAAGACTAGATTGTTCACTTTCTATGGGTGGTCTGTTAACACAGGTAAGAATATAGTTGATAAGTGTTTTAGTCTCTCTTGTAATTGAACCCACGACACCGAAATTTAAATATCCCACCGATTGTCTGTTGAGATGTCTTGTATTCCGATATCTGTTCGTTGAACAAAGGACCTCTGAAGTTATGGTGAAAGGTAATGTTATAAAAGTTGATAAAGAGGGTCGATTTGGGTTCAAGGTGTCCGATGTTGATATTGAAATTTTCACCTCCCTTGAAGAGAGAACACATCTTATCTTTCAATGTGAACCATTTATCCTCGATATGTGTATTCGGATTCACATCTGTAATGGACGTGTTTAAGTTCAAACTTACCGCTTCGGTGATGTAGTGGTAGAGCGTCCGCCTAGAGTACATGAGGTCACGGGTTCGATCCACGGTCGGGCAATACCAAATACATTAAAAATGGAAGTAATGAAGACTTGACTGGTTGGTGTCAGGATAAATGAACCAGTTGTACTGGTAACTTATCCAGGAAACGCCGTGGTATAACTGAACAATTGTTGAAAGCGGCGTAAAATACCAAACAATCAATCAATGATTTAAAAATATCTCAGTAAAACTCTACATAACCTTTGCTGCAGTACCAAACTTTCGTATTTGAGAAACCAACATTATGGCCTCTGCGTAATGTATCGACCCTGATCAGCCTGCGCACTTAGACAAAGCTTGGGTAACTTGTAGTTAACTCGATCTAAGAAATTTTACGAGCAGTGAAGACTCGGATTATTTTATGGTTTTATACAGTCTGATTAGAGCCATTTATGTTCGCTATTCAGTTTCTGCACCATTAAAAACCCGTTTCTGGCAATGTGCTGTGACCAATTGAAGACAGTTTGGGAAATGCGATCAGACCACAATAGTTACTTATTAATTTAGCTGATAATGCATTTTTTTTAGAATCGGGTACTTTGAACAGTATAACGGTCTCATTTGGCAAACATAATTGAATTGGTATGGTTATAAATTTGACGACATAATGGAAAGAGGAGAAATGTCATACTAAGAGAAAAATATACTTTACCTTTATCCTAATTATTTTGAAAATGTCATCAGCAGTAAAGATTTGCCTATCTTTGCGATATGATTAAAACAGCACAGAGAACTATGGAACGCCTTTACTGTCTTAGTATGTTGTATTGTATTATACGCAGTACATTTTCACGTATATGAGGTACATATTTCATTTGACGTGTTACATTATTCATGATATGCAGTGCCTTTTCTATTATGTGTGGTGATTATTGAATAATATGCAGTGCAAAATAATGTTTAAACAGTAGAATAACCATTATACGTTGTACAAAAAACGTTATGTGCAATACAAACTATATACTATGCAGTACTAATGACATTATATGTGGTGTATTTGTTTGTGTATGCAGTAGTTTTACATTTATACGTTGTATGTTGGTCAATAGATGCGGTGTATGTTTTAATATATGAAGTGCTTGCACGTATCTTTATACCTGGTGAATTATTATGTATGTGTTCATAAACAATCATAGTACGCAATGCATTTGGCAATATATTCGGTCCATACTAATTTATACATGGTGTAAACAGCTTTATATGCGGTGCATTTTTCATTAGGACGATCATACTTTCCGGCATTCTCCGTTATTATTTATCCGGAAAATACAGATTGATATTAACATTTACACCGTTTACTCAATTTCAAAAAAAGCGCTTAGATAATTTATAAATAGTTGTGTTTACATGTTCTGAATACACGAGTGGCAGAATGTCGTCGTCTGCACTGAAATCCGCTCTAGACGAAATTGGTCTGTTCATTCGGCATCTAAAGTCTGAATATTACTAGTCCAATAATATATGACCTCTCACAAGCTCGAGTGCTTGTCAACGGAGTCTTATGTTATAGCACTAAAATATTACATGTACTTACATATGCTTATTAGAAGCTTCAGTCAACTTGTGAGGATTATGAAAAGACAGAGCAAATATGCAGGCTGATTTGAACCTACACTTTTTAGAAAAAACAACGAAGTTATGCCTTTTCCCAAAGACAAAATCAAATATATCATGTAAATCACTTTTCAAGTAATTTCTCTTACTTTCAGAAGCTGCTGAGGAATTTAAAGTTGTTTTTATGAGGGAACATTACCATAAAGTGGTAACCTAAACACATTTTTAAATCTTTTCCGTAATACAACAAGTATACATCAGATGACGTTAAGGCAAAACTATAGAAAATCTTAATAAATGAAAGTATGATTATTGAAGAGGGGTTGGTTGAACGCATTGTGACAAATGCAGAATGTTCTCAAGATAAGCAATTTATCCTTTTGCCATGATGATTTCAAGAGGTGTCTGCTTCAGCAATCAGAGATCGCCTGCATAGACGACATTCTGCATCTTGTCTATTTAGAAAATGTGTATACTTTTCATAAAGATTGTTCCACAAGACCTTTTTAAAATGGATTAGACGGTGTTAATGTTCAAACCTATCTGTCATGCTCGGTAATTTCCGGAAATAATTCCGGAGAATGCCGGAAAGTATGATCATCCCCAATGTAAATGTACCGCGTATAAAGTTTAAACCACCGCATATAATCAAAGTACCACCACACGTATTGAAGAATAGACTGCATATAATGTTGTTTGTATTGCATATGACGTTGATTGCACACTATATAATGGTTATTCTACTGTATCTTCATACTTGTGCACTTCATATTATTAAATAACCACGATATATTATACAAAATGCACTGCATATCATGTCAAATGTACCACGTCAAATGAAATATGTACCACATCAAATGAAATGTGTACCTCGTATACATGAAAATGTACTGCGAAAAATACAATACAACATAGTAATACAGTAAAGGCGTTCCATAGAGAACATTTTGCATGGCGGAGTGGTACACAATCAAACGGAGCTAGATGATTTCTTTTAAATCGATCCGCGCTTAAGGAAAATCAATCTTAATTTAATTAGTGTAGACCAAGATCAACTTACACAACTGGGGCAGTTTGATCTGGATCTCATCTGTCTTCCAATTGCTCACACAAGGTTACACATATTGAGGTGTTTTTTGTTATATCAGACAACATGGATGTGCATGCATATCTCTATCTACGTTATTCAAACATTCTTTATTTTAGAGATTTCCCATATACAGATAGTCTGCAGCAGTTGAAATCATTTAGTCAAAGATATGGAAACCTTCCATAATTGAAAGAACCTTTATCGAATAAAGTTGAAAAACACTGTGGCACAAGGATTGACTTCGAAATCATTTCGTCATATATATGGACACTCTCTATAATTGAAAGAACAATTATTGAATACAATTGAAAACATGTTGGCAAAAGGAGAAATTTACTTTGAAATCATTTAGTCAAAAATATGGAAACTCTCTATAATTGAAAGAACAATTATCGAATAAAGTTGAAAACATTGTGACAAGAGGAGAAATTGCACTTTATTGCCACAATGTTTTCTGAAGTCGTCTGTTACAGGTCGTCTGTATAGACCGCCTCTGTAATGTAGTTATAGATCGCCCGCCTCGGTAATGTAGTTGTAGATCGCCCGCCTCGGTAATGTATTTGTAGATCGCCCGCCTCGGTAATGTAGTTGTAGTGTAGTTGTAGATCGCCCGCCTCTGTAATGTAGTTGTAGATCGCCCGTCTCTGTAATGTAGTTGTAGATCGCCCGCCTTTGTAATGTAGTTGTAGATCGCCCGCCTCGGTAATGTAGTTGTAGATCGCCCGCCTCGGTAATGTAGTTGTAGATCGCCCGCCTCGGTAATGTAGTTGTAGATCGCCCGCCTCGGTAATGTGGTTGAAGATCGTCCGCCTCGGTAATGTAGTTGTAGATCGCCCGCCTCGGTAATGTAGTTGTAGATCGCCCGCCTCGGTAATGTAGTTGTAGATCGCCCGCCTCGGTAATGTAGTTGTAGATCGCCTGCCTCGGTAATGTAGTTGTAGATCGCCTGCCTCAGTAATGTAGTTGTAGATCGCCTGCCTCAGTAATGTAGTTGTAGATCGCCTGCATCAGTAATGTAGTTGTATATCGCCGGCCTCGGTAATGTAGTTGTAGATCGCCCGCCTCGGTAATGTAGTTGTAGATCGCCTGCCTCGGTAATGTAGTTGTAGATCGCCCGCCTCGGTAATGTAGTTGTAGATCGCCCGCCTCTGTAATGTAGTTGTAGATCGCCTGTCTCGGTAATGTAGTTGTAGATCGCCCGCCTCGGTAATGTAGTTATAGATCGCCCGCCTCGGTAATGTAGTTGTAGATCGCCCGCCTCTGTAATGTAGTTGTAGATCGCCCGCCTCTGTAATGTAGTTGTAGATCGCCCGCCTCTGTAATGTAGTTGTAGATCGCCTGTCTCGGTAATGTTGTTGTAGATCGCCTGTCTCGGTAATGTAGTTGTTGATCGCCCGCCTCGGTAATGTAGTTGTAGATCGCCCGCCTCTGTAATGTAGTTGTATATCGCCCGCCTCGGTAATGTAGTTGTATATCGCCCGCCTCGGTAATGTAGTTGTAGATCGCCCGCCTCTGTAATGTAGTTGTATATCGCCCGCCTCGGTAATGTAGTTGTATATCGCCCGCCTCGGTAATGTAGTTGTAGATCGCCCGCCTCTGTAATGTAGTTGTATATCGCCCGCCTCTGTAATGTAGTTGTATATCGCCCGCCTCGGTAATGTAGTTGTAGATCGCCCGCCTCGGTAATGTAGTTGTAGATCGCCCGCCTCTGTAATGTAGTTGTATATCGCCCGCCTCGGTAATGTAGTTGTATATCGCCCGCCTCTGTAATGTAGTTGTATATCGCCCGCCTCTGTAATGTAGTTGTATATCGCCCGCCTCGGTAATGTAGTTGTATATCGCCCGCCTCGGTAATGTAGTTGTAGATCGCCCGCCTCTGTAATGTAGTTGTATATCGCCCGCCTCGGTAATGTAGTTGTAGATCGCCCGCCTCGGTAATGTAGTTGTAGATCGCCCGCCTCGGTAATGTAGTTGTATATCGCCCGCCTCGGTAATGTAGTTGTAGATCGCCCGCCTCGGTAATGTAGTTGTAGATCGCCCGCCTCGGTAATGTAGTTGTAGATCGCCCGCCTCGGGTGCAGGAGGCCGGGTCATACCAAAGACTTTAAAAATGGTAGAAATGGTTTTCCATTCTTAAGCGGTCAGGGTTGTTGAGCTAACATCACAACTGACTTGCTGGGGTCAGGATAAATGGACCAGAAGTACTGGTAGCTTACCCAGGATACGTCGTGATATAAATGAAACAGTGTTGACACTATGCAAACAAAGCGGGTCTGTATGGGAGGGTTAATGTTGTTTTTTCTGGATCACGACTCCATTACCTGTGACACGTGCGGAAGCTTCTTTGTAATTATATCAATGGGGTCAATGACCTCTTTCACACTTTATGGCTGAATATAATCTCTAATTTCAAATCAATCATCCCTTTACCACTTGCAGGCGCATATATAAAGCAGGCCATTTTTGAGAATTGTGTGACGAAAGGAGAAATTGCTCATAATTCTTTTAATGAGCAATATCTCCTTTTGCCAGAGTGCTTCAGTTCTATAATAATAATGAAGTGTTATATTCCCGAACAGCGACATACTTCTCCGTCTAGTTTTAACGACACATTTTAAGCCTTTTCCCACTTGCAGAAGAATGAGCAATATCTCCTTTTGTCATAATGTGTTCAATTCTATTAAATTATTTAACTTTCGAGCATCGATATTTTTTTCGATGTCGTCTGCTGCAGATTTGTTGTATGTGTGAATGGGGCAACTATTCCTTATTTCTTAAAAGTACCCCTTTCATGTAGTTATACAATGTCATCATTTTAAAATCACCATTGCATGCGATTGACATCTAGTCGAATGTCAAAATGTAAATCATAACACATGTATTTATAAATATAAATTCTAGCTGAATGAGGCCATACTTCTGATCGGTAAAAGCTGCCATGCGTCTGTTAAAGACTTTATAAGCGCTGTTAATTACACGGATTATTTCAATGACCTTTACCTCAACGGCCTGAAGAAAGGCAAACTCTGGTAAACCCTTTCGCTACCAAATGCAATTGGTCTTTGCAATCAATGCAGATTCATGTTAGACAGCTCGTAACGAGCTGTCTCTCCTAAACCTGCATTGTTTGCTACTTAGACATTACATTTTATCAAATTTCATGTCGGACGAGAAATGGAGTAGTCCAATCTTCAACACGGAAGAGTCGACTTTATGAAATTAGGCAGTGAAAGAGTTAATCCTTCCCCATTATAAAAAGGTGTTTTTAGAAGACTGATTTTGAAAATAGTGAGGCAAAACAAGTAATTTCTCAGGAGTTATGGACCTTTAGCACTTGTAACTTACCCGGGAAACGCCGTGATAAATCTGACAAATATTTGAATGCGGCGTAAAACACAATACCAACAATTAATACACCCCCCCCCCCCAGTATAGTAACAGTATTCCAGTCATATTGCTGCGTTTCCTGAGTAAATTACCAGTATATCAACAGTATTCCAGTCATATTGCTGCGTTTCCTGAGTAAATTACCAGTATATCAACAGTATTCCAGTCATATTGCTGCGTTTCCTGAGTAAATTACCAGTATATCAACAGTATTCCAGTCATATTGCTGCGTTTCCTGAGTAAATTACCAGTATATCAACAGTATTCCAGTCATATTGCTGCGTTTCCTGAGTAAATTACCAGTATAGTTACAGTATTAAAGTCATATCACCGCGTTTCCTGAGTAAATTGCCAGTATAGTAACAATATTAAAGTCATATCACCGCGTTTTCTGAGTAAATTACCAGTATAGTTACAGTATTAAAGTCATATCACCGCGTTTCCTGAGTAAATTACCAGTATAGTAACAGTATTAAAGTCATATCACCGCGTTTTCTGAGTAAATTACCAGTATAGTTACAGTATTAAAGTCATATCACCTCGTTTCCTGAGTAAATTACCAGTATAGTAACAGTATTCCAGTCATATAACGGCGTTTTCTGAGTAAATTACAAGTATAGTTACAGTATTAAAGTCATATCACCGCGTTTCCTGAGTAAATTACCAGTATATCAACAGTATTCCAGTCATATCACCGCGTTTCCTTGGTAAATTACCAGAATATCAACAGTATATCGGTCATATTTCGGCGTTTCCTGAGTAAATTACCAGTATAGTTACAGTATTAAAGTCATATCACCGCGTTTCCTGGGTAAATTACCAGAATATCAACAGTATTCCGGTCATATTTCGGCGTTTCCTTAGTAAATTACCAGTATATAAATAGTATTCCAGTAATATGACGGAGTTTCCTGAGTAAATTACCAGTACATCAACAGTATACCTGTCATATCACCGCGTTTCCTGAGTAAATAACCAGTATAGTAACAGTATACCTGTCATATCACCGCGTTTCCTGAGTAATTAACTAGTATAGTAACAGTATACCAGTCATATCACGGTGTTTCCCGGTAAATAACTTGTTTTACTGGTAGCTTTATCGTGAATCCTGTAACCGTGAGCAGCTCGTAGGGAAGTTAAATTACCATGTTTTATATCTGTGGTATGGACCTACTGGCCACCGAACCCTGCTATCCTGCTCTCTTGTCAAAAGTAGGCTTTTGCAGGTATAACGTAGATGGGAATATGTTAATGTTGAGATGTAACTGTGACCTTTGACCTTGGGGCATAGGATTTATACGATGTGTCGCGGCTTCCGGCCAAGTTTTTCGAAATCCACCATCGGGCGAATTTCGGACTGCGCAGCTTCATAATGATGCACGCATGCAATCACGTAAGAACGCTCAAGCACCTGTTCGTCATTGCTACGTCAATGAGGCACCATACATAACCGGGCCCGAACAATAGCAAACTTGTGATTAGAAGATTAGTATAAGCAGTGTAGGAGTAAACTTGTTTTTCTGAAACTGACGTCTAAATAATGACGCCTCTATAATATACATATCTATCTATATAACTTTTAAAAATAAATAGGAAAAAGAAAATATACAGATCCTTACCCCACATTGATTTGACTCTGTATCAAAACAATTTAAATATTATTGTTAAATGAATTCTGTTTTCTTCAATAGCTTCAACTCATAAATAGTCTAAGATCACCAATCAGAGAAAGGGTTAATCCATATGCCTTTTGAAGCTTTTTCCAACGATCAACAATTGGAAACAACGTGAGAGTGCTCGTTTTGAACAAATTATCAGTGTTCTCAAGTATTCTGTTTTAAAATTCACTATAATGTCCAGATTAAACATGTTTAATTGAGTAATGTTAAAGCAGGCGACACTTAAAGATCGTAATATAAGAGAAAAACATCCGAAGACATAGGAACAAACATGATCAATATAGCAAGGGTCGTTAAGAGTGTATTATAAATATTGGGGCTAATCGGGATAATTCATAACAGAGAAAATCCATTTCATTTTCTTGTTTAATGCACACATATTCGCAAGTGATTTGACGGCGTGAAATCAATATATACATTTTCTTTTATGAAGCGAAGGTTATCAAAGAGTTATTAACGGTACATTGTGTCGAGTTTTGTGACCTGAAATATTAGATCATTGTATAGATAAATGGTGGTTGAAGTGCATCAACAGTTTAATAGACATTAAAACAAAGCTGTCATCACAAACGAATACATTGAGGAATGTAGCGGGGGAAATGACGAATGTGCTACAGGTGATTGAATTAATGTAGAAGATAAATATTTATAAGACAGACTACTTCGATTACTTGCCAACTACTAGAGCAAACAGAGACCGGGATTACTAGTTTATCAATGCTATCAAATCGGAGTTGTTTACTTTCACGAAATCGAAGTTCGATATTGGACGTCTATATAGGTTGAGGGTCACAACTTGTAAAGAGTCAGTGTACATAAAACTTTCTATTTTATAGTCAACTTCAGCTCTATGTAAACCGAGGTATTTGATCTATCGCCGTGCTCAGTGAATATCTGGATATTAAATGTGTTAGATGTGGAGGACATGATTACATAAAATGGTGATAAATTAAAATAGTTCGCAAACACTTACTTTAGTTATGGAATAAAGAGAAATACTTTGAAATATTATTGTACGATGTAAAATAAATATTGTTTGATATTGTTAAAACAATGTTGGATTCAAGAGCGGTGATTAATTAACACATGTGGTACAGATGCCTGTGACAATGGCTAAGTCAGGAGTACCGGACCATGATAATAACCCGGATAGGGTGCTGGATAGGGGGCTGGACTCGTCCCCGTCAAAACTCCTCGTTAAAGAACCCAGTTATTACATGGATAATTATGCGGCAACTGTGACAGTGCACACGTCACCACCCCAACAACAACATCAACCTGGGTCCCTGGTACCACAGCTTCGTCAAACTTCCGGTGAATATCTTGAGATTGACGATGAAACCAAAGATATTCCGGATTTAATATTTCCTAGAAACAAACTGTCCAAAAAGAAGAATCTTCGTGTGACATTTAGTGACCATATAGAAGTAGATCTGATAGAGGACTTGTATGACGATATTGATGGCGATTTAATTGGTGATTTTGTGGTAGAAGAAACAATGTATGAACTGATAAAGTCGCCAGGCGGTTCAACGAAACTATCAAGAGGTAGTGATAAATTCAGAGAAGCATTAAGTTTACAATCTCCAAAACCTGTTTTAATAGGACAGGGTAGTCCCGAGTTCAAAGTAACAAAAGACAATATTGCACCTAGAAGTCCGCCAAACTCACCAAGAAGGTCGGAACAAAGACTTAAATCGAGCCCACCAAAATCAAATAAAGTGACAACACATTCTCCACCTTTACTTCAGAAACGTAGAACGTCTCAGTCTTCTATGAGTGAATCGGAGAAAACAACAAAAGACTACCTACAGGAGTTACGGGAACGGCGACAGTCACAACACAATCAAAGGTCACTCAATTTGAATACACTTTTTCCAAATCTCGGTTCGCATCCGAAATCCCGTTCTCAGCCTAATTACTCTACGTTTTTATCAGATGCGAAACGGGCTGTTGAACGAGCAAACTATGTTGGTGATAGACCCTGGTCGAAACGCTCGCCAGAAAAACCTGTGTACGGATTATACAGTCAGAGAAATTCAGATACGCAAAGGAGTGCCGGAAGTGTCCGAAGGACAGCGTCTTTACCGAAAAACTTCCGGTTGCCGGATACTCTCTATTCCGGACGGTATAGGAGGCCAGGTTCGGATACCACTTTGTTGACAGCAAACTTGGGTGTGAAATGATAAACGTTTATTCATCAATGTTATTTGATACATTTACCTGCTATTGTTGGAGTCTTCTGCTTCGAAAACATGTTCAGAATGAAATAAAATGCACTGTCTGGAACAAATGGGATTATGGTTTTGAATGAGCTGAAAATATTGTTGAAAAAGAAGAAAGTACTAATCTTAGCCATTTATCCTCCTTTTCCTGCAATGCTTAAAATAAATTAAAGTCGATTGCTGCAGATGCGTCCAAAGTAGCCTGCCTGAGAGAAGAGGTTAACCTTAAAGTAACAAATTCGGTTCGAGGTCCGTTTTTACCATGTATTCTAATAAACCCTTTCCCACATGTAGACGCATTTTAATGCAACCACAACAGACTACTTTCACAAAAAATAACAAAAGGAGTAATTGCTCATGATGAGTAATTTCTCCGTTTGCAACAATGTGTTGAACTTTATTCAATTATCATACGTACTTTCATCCGTAGAGATTTGCCATATTTTGGACAGGATTCTTTCAAAAACGTGTGCTGCAGATTTGCCGTGTGTGGGAAATGGTTAACATTCTATATCTATATTCAAAGTTGAATAATTCTTATTATTTCAAATGTATATTTTTGTTCTCAGAAATAATGCTAGACATTCTCTTTGAAATCAAGAATAGTCTAAAAAATATGTATGAGCCGTTCCACGAGAAAACTAACATTATGGACTCATAGTTTATCAATCCATATCAGCCTGCGCAGTCCGCGCAGACTAATCCGGCCGACACATTCCGTATCAAGAGGATAGAGGTATAGAGTAATGATTTCTGAAACAGAAAATCCACAGGAGGCGAAAAGTGTCTGTCCGGGTTAGCCTGCGAGGCATGCTTAGACTGATCCGGTCGATACTTTACGCAGAGTCAATGCTGTTGGTTTTATCATTGAATATATATATATATATAATATAGAATGTTTGTTGAATACGGATCAGCCTTTTTCAACACATTACGGTTGATTTTCCTGGATCAACGTATAAATGATTGAAATGTCACAATTCAGAATTTGATAAGTTAACGTACATTGATTGTTGATTATACACAGAGAAAGTGCACATGAATTTTAATAAGGGGCAATTCCCATGACGATCGAATCCCACATTTGCTTTTAACAATCAGTTACATTTATCAAGCGTGTCTTTTACTTTGTTTACGTAATAACCCTTCACCTCATTAAGACGACGCCTGATGTCCTATACAGCTTTAATTAAATGGTGTTTTACGCGGCTTACAACACGTTTATCACGGTGTTTCATGGATACTACCGGTATTATTTATCTCAACATCGATTATTCAGTCGAAATGTTATCCCCGCAACCATAAGCGACAAGAAGGGAAGCAATAAAAAGCATTTAAAACAAAAAAGAGTCCCCCATGAGGCATTCAACTAATACAACATATAGTCGGGAAAAAGAAAAGTTGCTCAACACGAGCAATTTCTAACGTTTCAATATGTATTAAAAGTTAAAAAAAAATCCAATAGACACTTTTTTTATTGATATATTTCCAATGTAGACAACTCTAAAAATGTCAAACAAGGTAAATATTAGTGTTTAAGGCATCCATGGTTAGTACTTATTATGCTAAACTAATACCAGTGATTAGAACATCCATGGTTAGTACTTATTATGTTGAACTAATACCAGTGATTAGAACATCCATGGTTAGTACTTATTATGCTAAACTAATACCGGTGTTTAAAGCATCCATATTTAGTACTTATTCTGCTGAACTAATACCGGTGATTAGAACATCCATATTTAGTACTTATTATGTTGAACTAATACCAGTGATTAGAACATCCATATTTAGTACTTATTCTGCTAAACTAATACCGGTGTTTAAAGCATCCATATTTAGTACTTATTCTACTAAACAGATGCCAGTTATTATAGCATCCATGGTTAGTACTTATTATGTTGAACTAATACCAGTGATTAAAGCAGTCATGGTTAGTACTTATTCAGTTGAACTAGTGCCAGTGATTAAAGCAGTCATGGTTAGTACTTATTCAGTTGAACTAGTGCCAGTGATTAAAGCAGTCATTGTTAGTACTTATTATGTTGAACTAATACCAGTGATTAAAGCATCCATGGTTAGTTCTTATTCTGTTGAACTAGTGCCAGTGATTAAAGCAGTCATGGTTAGTACTTATTATGTTGAACTAGTGCCAGTGATTAAAGCAGTCATGGTTAGTTCTTATTCTGTTGAACTAGTGCCAGTGATTAAAGCAGTCATGGTTAGTACTTTATTCTGTTGAACTAGTGCCAGTGATTAAAGCAGTCATGGTTAGTACTTATTCTGTTGAACTAGTGCCAGTGATTAAAGCAGTCATGGTTAGTTCTTATTTTGTTGAACTAGTACCAGTGATTAAAGCAATCATGGTTAGTACTTATTATGTTGAACTAGTGCCAGTGATTAAAGCAGTCATGGTTAGTTCTTATTCTGTTGAACTAGTGTCAGTGATTAAAGCAGTCATGGTTAGTACTTATTCTGTTGAACTAGTGCCAGTGATTAAAGCAGTCATGGTTAGTACTTATTCTGTTGAACTAGTGCCAGTGATTAAAGCAGTCATGGTTAGTTCTTATTATGTTGAACTAGTGCCAATGATTATAGCAGTCATGGTTAGTTCTTATTCTGTTGAACTAGTGCCAGTGATTAAAGCAGTCATGGTTAGTACTTATTCTGCTGAACCGATGCCAGTGATTAGATTAGCCATGATTAGTTCTTATTCTGTTGAACTATTGACAGTGATTAAAGCAGTCATGGTTAGTTCTTATTATGTTGAACTAGTGCCAGTGATTAAAGCAGTCATGGTTAGTTCTTATTCTGTTGAACTAGTGCCAGTGATTAAAGCAGCCATGGTTAGTACTTATGCTGCTGAACTAATGCCAGTGATTAAAATATATATGGTTAGTTCTTATTCTGTTGAACTAGTGCCAGTGATTAAAGCAGTCATGGTTAGTACTTATTCTGCTGAACCGATGCCGGTGATTAGAGCAATCATGGTTAGTTCTTATTCTGTTGAACTAGTGCCAGTGATTAAAGCAGTCATGGTTAGTACTTATTCTGTTGAACTAGTGCCAGTGATTAAAGCAGTCATGGTTAGTACTTATTCAGCTGAACTAATACCAGTGATTAGAACATCCATGGTTAGTACTTATTCTGCTGAACTAATACCAGTGATTAGAACATCTAGTATTGCTTTGCAAGAATTTGCGTTTGTAAGGAGTAGTAAACCCACATATTACAAATTTGCAAAAGACGACATTAAAACATCGAAGCGAAACAGTTTAAAATATCTAGTAATACAAGTATAACTGGTGAACAGAGTTCGAAACATTAAAGCAAATTTGTGTTCAATGTTTTCAAAAAGGTGTCTGCAAGAGATATGTCAAAATGAATCTGCAGATGTGGAAAAGTTTAAAGATGAACAAGAAAACATAAAGATCACGAATCATACCCAAGAACTTTGATCATCAGATATATATACAATATCGATAAGACTAGCTGCGTTATCGAAAAATGAAATATACATATTAAAGATAGATAATTATACTTTATGGATCCGTTTGCACTTAAGCGATATCTCAAATAATAAAAGCGTTATAGCGCGTTAAAACTAGAACTACTCTTTATTTCTATATGGTGAATTATCCCCGATAGCAATTGCCGGGTGAAATAATTCTTCCTCGTGTGACTGCATGTAATCTCACCTTGGACTACGTTTTGCACAAACGATGTTGTAACTCCACTTTCCCCCAATCAGACCCTCATCCAGACGTCTTTCGACTCAATGATAGCTGACGATATTTGGTGAATTCCTCAGATTTACTTAAACCAAACGACTTAACCCTTTTCCTTATTAGAACGCCTTTAAAGCAGACGAGTTTTGAACATATTCACGGTGCCAAAAGAAGAAATTGATCATATTTTTGTTTTGCCACGATGATTTCAATTCTGCTTAATAATCAACTGTCATATATGGTATGATTTCAATTTTTTGTCAAAACGGTTTCCAAAGTCGTTTTCAGCAGATTTGATGTATGTGGGAAAGAGATAAAATGTTAAAGGTAGCGTTAAACAAGTCAATGGTTAAACCCATCGATTACATTGAACTGGTGGTATAATTATGTAGTAATGGGAATTCTGGTATCTGCACAAATAGATCCTTTAAAATCATTTATTTATTATTTACTCTCTACCACAAACAGAAACTCTGCAGCAGACGACTTAAAATAACATCTTGGTAAACATTGGAAAATACTCTATAAATGAAAATACGAATAATGAATAGAGATGGAAAAAAGTGTCGCAAAAGGAGACATTGCTCATGATGAAAAATGTCTCCTTTAACCCTTTCCCAAACGTGCAATTTCCCCTTTTGCCACAATGTTTTCCACTTTTAGTCATAGGTTATCCATTCAATCATGGAGATTTTCTATGTTTTGACAAAATACGTTCAAAGTCGTCTGCTGCAGAATTGTCGTATGAGGGCAAGGGTTAATTAAAGTGATGCATTGAAATATGTCTACAAATGTGAAAGGGTTTTATCGTTCAGGTTGTAATCACGTGACTTATTCAATGGAGACCCATCAGACTGGTATGCTCTTATAACTGCATCAGTGAATACTCAGGTGAGCCTGTCCGAACGCAGTCTCACCTGATAGTTTTTCGTCTACATTAAAATTACATATGTAACCTCAGCCCCACCTCGCCCCGCCCCCGCCCTCAAATGGATTGTATGTAGTGTGAAAATGAAGGATACGCTAAAAAAAAAACTGTTTCGCCGTACGCATAAAGTTGGGCTGTACGGCAGGAAAGTCAACAATAACCAATCATACCGGAGTCTTTGAATCTGTCGAACTTAGACGATGATCACGGTCCATCGATAGATTGATTGATTGGTGTTATACGCTCTTTAACAGTTTTTCAGTTATATCACGTTATTTCCTGGGTTAGTTACCAGTACTACTGGTCCATGTATCCTGACACCAGCCAGTCAGTCGTCATGCTAACCCCGCAACCCTGAGCGCCTATGAGCGCCTAGGAGGGCAGCCACTGCTACCATTTTAAAAAAGTATTTGGTATGACCTGGTCGGGGATCGAATCAACGACCTCCAGTTATCGAGGGCGAGGCCATAGTCCATCAGCATTTGTAATATTTCTAATTCCAATGTTACCGGCCATTTCTGATTCGCTGAACCATACGGTTTTGCCAATTAGAAATAATGTTTGTTAGCTTGTGTGTATGGTGTTTGTTTTACGCCGCTTTTAACACATTTTAATTTTACATCACGGCATTTCATTGGTAAGTTACCAGTACTACTGGATCGTTTATCCTGATACCAGCGAGTCGGTCGTAATGCGAAACTTAAAACTCCTAACACCAAGAAGGGAAAGCCATTACCGGCCTGGGATCGTGAAAACCGCGACCTTTCCGAGCCCTATGCGAATGTTCTTCCTAAAACACGACAGATGCGGACCAGGAATTGAGTTTAGACAGGGGTGTAGCTCCCTTTAGGCACTGTGGGCACGTGCCTACACATTTTTTCTCAAAATGCCCCCAAAATGCAGCTGCGGCGATAGACATCTGCGTAATGTATCGACCAGATCAGCCTGCGCTGTCTTGATAGTAATTTACCAGAAAACAATACAGTGCGGAGTACTGGTTGGTACTGGTGAGAGAATACCAGGCTACATATTCACCAATCGTTCTCATTATTGGCTGTCCGCGCAGACTGATCCGGTCGACACATTCCGTCTTAGGGGGATAAATGTATGGAGTAGTGATTCCTGAAACAGAAAATCCACAGGAGACGTGTGTGGCATGCTTAGACTGATTCGGGTCGATACTTTACGCAGAGTCCACAATGTTGATTTTCTCACGAGACGGCCTACACATTGGCCAATAATGAGAACGATTGGTGAATATGTAGCCTGGTATTCTCTCACCAGTACCAACCAGTACTCCGCACTGTATTGTTTTCTGGTAAATTACTATCAAGACACATATAAGCCAATGCATGAAAACATGTACAAGTTGGCATATCTGAACAGTGTTCATCCTGACAACCGTCTCATAACTGTAAGTCTTTGTATCGGGAATTTCAATGATTTAGCAAGCTGCAACGAAAAATATCCCCGGAGAATTCAACGCGTTCTGCAGTTTTTAAGAAATCAGAAGTGCGAAATTATAAATCCTATAAGTCCCTTTATTGGATTGAGATCATTTATTTAACAATAGCTACGCAGCGTCGAATGTGTATACAGTCTATACATTGAGATTAAGTAAATGATATAGCAGTTTTAGGTAGGCAAATCATTGTGGTCAAAATTTGGGGAAAACAAAGCTTGCAACGGCCATGTGGAAGACAGTGGTGCATAGGAAAAGCGTCGACCTCTCGTAACAAAGGTCCCGTGTTCGAGTTCCGTGATCAGCGGGTTCTGACTTCGGGTTTTCTCCACACAAACGGCGCGAATACTAGTTTAGTCTCCAGGAAGCAGACATCGAGCGTGATTAATATAAGCTGAAAGCTTGTTTCGCAATTGATGTAAAATAAATCAGTTTAAACTAACGGGCATTTCATTTTGTTTATAGATTTATATGATTTCGTTGGTTTAATCCATTTCCACATACAACATAAATCTGCAGCAGACGATTCTGAAAACATCTAGACAAAATAGTGAAAATCTCTAGAAATAAAAGTTCACTTATTGGGTAGAGATAACATCATTGTGATAAATGGAGAAGTTGGTCATTATGACCCATTTCTGTTTTTGTCCCAATTATCATCTTCTTCAGATATGTCTGCATGTGGGAAAGCGTTAACTCTTTCACTGCCAAAGTCGACTTTTCCTTGTTGAAAATTGGACCACTTCATGTTGCGTCCAACAGGATATTTGGAGAAATTTAATGTTTAAATGGCAAACAATGCAGATTTTAGGAGAGACAGCTCGCGACGAGCTATCTCACCTGAATCTGTATTGTTTGCAATTGCCTTTAATTGCCTTCGGCAGCGAAAGGTTTAAATGGTTTTTTTAGGAATTTGTAAAGGTTATACAACGTTTCGATGGCCTTATCGTAGCTGATATGTGTTTCGCTTTGTATATTTTCATTGATTTGGTTCGAGTTCCTTCCAAAAACGTCAATAATTTAATTTGAATTTTACCAAATAACTGCATTGGGATTACAAAAGAGGATAGAAAATTAGTAGTTTGCCCTGTAAGAGGGTTAGTTTAAACTTATTTATTTTACATCGATTTCGAAACAAGCTTTCAGCTTATATTAATCACGCTCGATGTATGCTAGGGTTAGTGTTATTGTGAATAAGTCGACAATGATAAATATAATTATTTTTGTATGATTTAACATTCTTAATATATAATGTATAACAAATATAATGGGATTGTATCTCATTGTGTAAAATCAAATAAACATTCGAGTTTCGTAAAAATGCAGAATTAACACAATATTGTTACAACCGGGTCATAAACCACTATATTTTCGTCCCAATTATTTACGATAGACTGATCGACAATTGAATTACGTACATTTATGCCCACTATTGACACGAAAACAGAAAATGTGACTGTATTCCAGTCTATTCTTTGTCGTCCTTACATTGCCCATAACAATTCCGTCAAGAGGTACATTTTGTTCAACAACAAATATGAAAAAGAAGTAATCTTGAGACATAAAGGTTTCTCGTCCGAGTAAGTTGTGTCTCTTCTAAATGCTCGAATCAATATATAAATTCTCTCTCTGATACAGACGACATTGAACGCTTACACCGCAGACGATATTCGAAAGCATTGTGAGAAAGGAGCAATTACTCTAATTTACCAGCCCCATTAAGGTTTCAAATTTATAAAAGAAATTAAAATCTAAATGTCTAATTGGTATATATTCGCTTCAGACGCTTTTTTCGAAGCCGAAAACTGTTAGAATAAAATCTGTACAAAGGATTAGGTATTGTTCAGTGTCTGCAAGATTTATGATACGAATATTTACACTAGAAATAGTTAATTAGTATAAATACTGACTTTACGGATTAAATCGTGACGAAGGACCGTCAACTACTACACTCCGTACTGACCTTTTATAAATGTTAAAATCATTCTTAAAATTGACGTATCAACATATATTATTTTGGAGGAAGGGTTGCAGGTTCAGAGACTTCTGATTAAAAGATCAAGTTTCTTATTGGTAAGACTTGAATTAATTGTCAAGATAGATTAACCCTTTCCCTCATATAGACGCTTTCTGACGCCTCTGCAGCAGACAGCCTTTTAAAAACATAGTGACAAAAACGAGCAATTTCTCCTTTTGCCACAATGTTTTCCACTTTTAGTCATAGGTTATCCATTCAATTATAGAGATTTTCCATTTTTTGACAAAATATGTTTAAAGTCGTCTGCTGCAGCACATTCTAGGCAAACGAATGGAAAATCTAAGTATAATTATTGAAAAAATAGTTTAAAACATTGTAGCAATTGAAGAAATTGCTCCCTTTGCCACACTATTTTCAAAAGTCCTCTGCTGATACGTCAGACTGCGTCTGCAAGTGGGAAAGTGTTAAAGTGAAACTCGAAAATAGCTATTCTGGTTCCATCTGTAGTTATCAGTGAGCGTCTCGTGGTAGAGAGTCCGCCTCGGTTACGAGGTCAATGGTTTGATCCCCGACCGGGTCACACCAAAGACTTTAAAATGGTGGTAATGGCTTTCTCTCCTTGGCGTTCAGGGTTGTTGAGTTAGCATTGTGACTGACTCGCTGATGTCTGGGTGAATGTACTAGCAGTACTGGCAACTTACCCAGGAAACGCCGTGATATAACTGGAACATTGTAGAAAGCGGCGTAAAACACCAACCAATTAATATGTTAACAAATATATGTAGATCAGCCAATAGTGTGAGTGCAGATTATAACTGTCGGTAATCGTGTTAATTCTTTACCTACATCCATGTATTGTAAAGATAGCTGACGGTAGCCAAACAACCACTCAAATAACAGCTACTTCACAGTACATCTAGCTGTAAACGACCACTCAAATAACAGCTACTTCACAGTACATCTAGCTGTAAACGACCACTCAAATAACAGCTACTTCACAGTACATCTAGCTGTAAACGACCACTCAAATAACAGCTACTTCACAGTATATCTAGCTGTAAACGACCACTCAAATAACAGCTACTTCACAGTACATCTAGCTGTAAACGACCACTCAAATAACAGCTACTTCACAGTACATCTAGCTGTAAACGACCACTCAAATAACAGCTACTTCACAGTATATCTAGCTGTAAACGACCAATCAAATAACAGCTACTTCACAGTACAGCTAGCGGTAAAAGACCAATCAAATAACAGCTACTTCACAGTACATCTAGCTGAAAACGACCAATCAAATAACAGCTACTTCACAGTACATCTAGCAGTAAACGACCAATCAAATAACAGCTACTTCACAGTACATCTAGCTGTTATTTGATTGGATGGATTGCAATCTGTTAGGTATCGTAATGATATCTTAAGTGACAGCTGCTTTTAAAAACCTGATGAAGCAACGGAAACATAGCTATAAGTTGTTCGCGAGGACTTTCTCCTTTCATCACACTGTTTCGAAAACATCACCTGCTTCAGGGAAGTCAAAAGTCGTATTTGTGAATTAATCGATCATTAATAAACAAACCTGTTCGATAATATTGATCCAGTTTGTCAATACGGCGCTATTTGAACTTTTTATCAATCAAAAAAGATTACCCGACCAGAGGGATTTCACACAGCGCAGCTTTACATATTAGATAACATTCACTCGTGGATTTGATTTATAGTACATCGGGAAGTTCCCCATGTTTTGGAATCTTCATCTATTTAAACATCTGATTTATAGTACAGAGGGAAGTTCCCCATGTATTGGAACCTTCATCAATTTGAACATCTGATTTATAGTACATCGGGAAGTTCCCTATGTTTTGGAATCTTCATCTATTTAAACATCTGATTTATAGTACAGAGGGAAGTTCCCCTTGTATTGGAACCTTCATCAATTTGAACATCTGATTTATAGTACATAAGGATAGTTCCCTTAGTATCGGAACCTTCATCTATTTAAACATCTGATTTATGGTACATAGGGAAGTTCCCTTAGTATTGGAACCTTCATCTATTTAAACATATGTACATAGGGTAGTTTCCCATGTATTGGAACCTTCATCTATTTAAATATCTGTACATAGGGAATTTCCCCATGCATTGGAACCTTCATCTATTTAAACATCTGTACATAGGGAATTTCCCTTAGTATTGGAACCTTCATCTATTTAAATATCTGTACATAGGGTAGTTCCCCATGTATTGGAACCTTCTTCAATTTAAACATCTGTACATAGGGAAGTTCCCCATGTATTGTAACCTTCATTTATTTAAACATCTGTACATAGGGTAGTTCCCCATGTATTGGAACCTTCATCTATTTAAATATATGTACATAGGGTAGTTCCCCATGTAATGGAGCCTTCATCTATTTAAATATCTGTACATAGGGTAGTTCCCCATGTATTGGAACCTTCATCTATTTAAACATCTGATTTATAGTACAGAGGGAAGTTCCCCATGTATTGGAACCTTCATCAATTTGAACATCTGATTTATAGTACATAGGGAAGTTCCCTTAGTATTGGAACCTTCATATATTTAAATATCTGTACATAGGGTAGTTCCCCATGTATTGGAACCTTCATCTATTTAAATATCTGTACATAGGGTAGTTCCCCATGTATTGGAACCTTCATCTATTTAAATATCTGTACATAGGGAAGTTCCCCATGTATTGTAACCTTCATTTATTTAAACTTCTATACATAGGGTAGTTCCCCATGTATTGGAACCTTCATCTATTTAAATATATGTACATAGGGTAGTTCCCCATGTATTGGAGCCTTCATCTATTTAAATATCTGTACATAGGGTAGTTCCCCATGTATTGGAACCTTCATCTATTTAAACATCTGATTTATAGTTCAGAGGGAAGTTCCCCATGTATTGGAACCTTCATTAATTTGAACATCTGATTTATAGTACATAGGGAAGTTCCCTTAGTATTGGAACCTTCATATATTTAAATATCTGTACATAGGGTAGTTCCCCATGTATTGGAACCTTCATCTATTTAAATATCTGTACATAGGGTAGTTCCCCATGTATTGGAACCTTCATCTATTTCAATATCTGTACATAGGGAAGTTCCCCATGTATTGGAACCTTCATCTATTTAAACTTCTGTACATAGGGTAGTTCCCCATGTATTGGAACCTTCATCCATTTAAATATATGTGCATAGGGTAGTTCCCCATGTATTGGAACCTTCATCTATTTAAATATATGTACATCAGGTAGTTCCCCATGTATTGGAACCTTCATCTATTTAAACATCTGTACATAGGGAAGTTCCCTTAGTATTGGAACCTTCATATATTTAAATATCTGTACATAGGGTAGTTCCCCATGTATTGGAACCTTCATCAATTTAAACATATTATGTATAGTACATAAGGGTAGTCCCCTTAGTATTGGTACCTTTATCAATTTAAACATCTGATTTATAGCACATAGGGAAGTTCCCCTTAATATTGGAACCTTCATCTATTTAAACATCTGATTTATAGTACATAGGGAAGTTCCCCTTAGTATTGGAACCTTCATCTATTTAAACATCTGATTTATAGTACATAGGGAAGTTCCCCATGTATTGGAACCTTCATCTATTTAAACATCTGATGTATTGTACATAGGGAAGTTCCCTTAGTATTGGAACCTTTATCTATTTAAACATCTGATTTATTGTACATAGGTAAGTTCCCTTAGTATTGGAACCTTCATCTATTTAAACATCTGATTTATTGTACATAGGGAAGTTCCCTTAGTATTGGAACCTTCATATATTTAAACATCTGATGTATTGTACATAGGGAAGTTCCCTTAGTATTGGAACATTCATCTATTTAAACATCTGATATATTGTACATAGGGAAGTTCCCTTAGTATTGGCACCTTCATATATTTAAACATCTGATGTATATTACAAAAGGGTAGTTCCCTTAGTATCGGAACCGTCATCTATTTAAACATCGGATGTATTGTACATAGGGAAGTTCCCTTAGTACGTGTGAAAGCTTGAGCCGAAGGCTCGAGCGAAGCACGCCTATAGGTTACACGTACGAACACATCATACGAGATCAAAACAACGAGAATTCAGTACAATCTTACTGTTTTTCACATATCAAATCTCAACCCCATAGCACTTTTTTTCGGCCATTTTGCTTCCGGTCTTACTGGTGAATGTAGAGCGCCTATGTAATAGAGAGTGAGAGCGCCTATGTAATAGAGATTGCCAAATGTGACGTCATTGCAACGAAAAGTAACGTCATTGTAAGGCAAGTAATAAATAAATAACAAAAGGAAAACGACCTAAATCGGAGGAAAGGATAGTTTGACTCGTCACAAATGGATTTCATTCACTGGAAGGACTTAACGAAGGGTAAGTCGCCTATTCCTTTGTACCTGTCATCATTATTTCATGGATTTTATATCTTGGCAATATAGAGAAGCAATAAACACTTGAAAATGATAGTTATTGTTCAACGGAAGTAATTGTTACACTGGCCAAGTGCGCGAGACATCTCAGATATTAATTTATCTGAATAATACGAATAATTCTGTTTTTGTATCGACATAGCTTCATTGTATGGCAAGAAAATGATTATATAAATAATTTGCTTAAAAAAATAACTTTATTTCTAAATTTATTGTGTATCATCTGTTGTGCTTTCGTCATATCGCATGACGTCACATCGTGTGATGTCACTTCGCGTGTATTGATTTCGTCTGTATCTGCCAGCTGTCATCTGTCATGTGAAGCCTAAGCCGTTGCCCACATTCAAGCAAACAACTCACTATCGTAACTATATAATTTTTAAAACTTTAATACTTATTTATTTCAATAATGTAAACTATAGTTTGAATCTAAGTGTTATTTTTTTTATTTTTTTATTCTTTAAATTCACATCATTAGGATGTATTCCATTGACAGCTACCTACTGCATAGATTTTTAACTATACTGGTACATTTGTTGTTTAAACATTTAACGCAGGCGACATATGTCGTACCTACAATTTATTTATTATTTTTGGTTGTTTTTTCATGCATGTTTGTCTTTATTGACTATCTAAGTCCAAGATTATAGTTGAAACAAAGGCTTTTGTGTATTAGTTAAGAAAAAATGCATGAATCATTTACCAACACTGCTTTCAGTTTATCAGAGCATAACTATGTAAATACATGCAAACCTGTCAGAAAACGCAAATATGAATGCATTCAACTGCAGGAGCATGACTATCACATTACAGCACAGAAATCAAATGATACAAATCATTCTGATGGTTCAAGTCATGTGCTAAAAAACCAATGCATGTATAAAGTAAAACGCAAAAGCAACACCCAAAACCAGGATCATGCTTATCATATTCCTGTACAGGGAAAAAAAGATACAAACAAGATTTTAAAACAAAAGTCAACACCATTGTATGACCTTAACAAATCAACAGAAGACCTAACTTTGATTGAAAAGATACATGGTACTTTTTATGCAAACATACCAGTTCCTGGAGATGGAAATTGCTTTTTTCATTGTTTAAGCATGAGTTTTTATGGAAACTTTGAACATAGTGATTATTACAGACACCTTATTTGTAAACATATCATCAAAAAATGGTCATTTTATGAAGATTTTGCAACACTCACCCATGATTTAACTGGAAACAAGGTTGAACTGTATAAAACACAGATGCTTCACAAACAAGGCTGGGCTACTAACTGTGAAATAAGTGCTGCATGTGAACTATTGAATGTTAATATCCATGTATGGTTAAAAGGAATGAAATTTGATAAACATCTTAAGAGAGTAGCAAGCTTTCATCTTTCTAAATATTTTGCTAAACTAAACACCATTTCTACTATAGAACTTTTACTGTTTAACAACCATTTCTCTATTCTTTATCACAAAGTAAAACATATTTCCCACCAATCAAAACAAATATCATCAATGCAAACTGTAAAATCAGAAAAGAAAAAAACAATTCAAAACAGAGGTGAACAAAATAAGTTGCCTACCATGATAAATGAAAAACTATCACAAAAAGTGGAAGTAAAAGAGAAGGCTAGACACATTAACAGTCTTCATTCACTTAAACTTAGCAAAACAAAAACTAAACAAAAGGTCAAAACAAACAGAACACTAAAACCTGTCGAACAAATTGACCAATCTCTTTTGAATTCAATAAGTACTCAAAATATGTTTCATTCAAATAAAATTATAGACAGGTTGTATGAAAAATGTAGAAAACTTGGTTTGATTTTCAACAAACAAGCATACAGTGTTAGCACTTCTGTTATTGAAAGGGCTGTTAAAAAAGCTCAAAGTAAATTTGGAGTTGATGTTAAGGATTTACCTTCTCCACCTCCACTAAAAAACAATGACCAGTACAACATTGCCATGGACAGTATTCGTGCTTTTGAACTTGAGCAAATGTCATATGAATTTCAGGAATGCATACATTGCCATGAATATAGGCTGGAAATGAAAATGAAGTCGCACAATGTCTGCTACAAATGCCACAGTGATAAAAATGATATAAAAATGTATTCTGCAGAAAATAAAATGGACCCTGGTCTTATTCCAAAAGAATTGCAAAATTTATCTCTTGTTGAACAACAGCTTATAAGCCGTCTAGCTCCGGTTATGCACATACATATGCTAAAGCATGGCGGAGTTTCTGCAAAAGGCCATTGTGTAACTTTTCCTCAGGATGTAAATGAACCTGCCCGTATTCTTCCAAAATTAGCCAAAGACATAACACTTTTGCGTGTAAGGAAGCCAGGAGCAAAGAATTTAAGCAAAGAATTTAATGTTAGGAGGTTTAAAGTTCAACAAGCCCTTACATGGTTAAAAATACACAATGAGGCCTATTCTGATATTGAGATCAGTGAAGAAAGATTGAATCTTCTTCCAGAGGATGGAGAAATTTTCATAGACACTATTCATTCAGACACATTATCATGTCAAAATGACCTAGGTCCAGCTCCAGAACAGGTCAGTACAGATGATGTTTCAGGTGAAACATCATCAACTGTTACCCTTCCAGAACAGTCTTTTGACCTTAAAGAAGGGGTTCAAAATATCATCAAAAACATGGTTTCTGAGATTAAAAAACCTAATAAAGTTGTTATACCATGGCCGTCTCAAAACAATGTTCCTATGTCAGAATTTACAACTCAATTTTTCTTCACTCTATCATTCCCCTGCCTTTTCCCATATGCATTAGGGGACTTTCATATCAATCGTTTAAGAACATGTACATCCATGTCTGAATGGGCAGAACATCTCATGTGGTATAAAGACGGTAGATTTGCCAGACATAAATATTTTAAATTTATTGTGCACAATATCATCATGAGAAAAAGAACTTTAGAACAAAGTTCATATATCATGAAACAACAAATAGGTGAAGAGCACATGTCTTTGGAAGACCTGAAACAAAAGCTTCAAAAAGGTGATAACACTATTGCTCCAAAAATACTTTATTTTGGAGCATGTCTTAGGGGTACTTCTCAGTATTGGTCTCAAAGAAATCGTGAAGTGAAATCGCTTATTAAATATCAGGTCAATGAAGGAAAAGGCCTTCCTGGCATATTCACCACAGGTAGTTGTGCGGAGTTCCATTTTAAGCCTTTGAAACGTTTACTTGCCCTGTATATTAAAAACACAAAAAATACAAATTTGGATTTAAACAACAGAAATACACTGTTTTCAGTACTACAGGAACATTCGCATATTGTATCACACTACTTTGACCTAAGGACAAAGTCATACTTTAACACAGTCATGAAAAATGCATTTAATGTTGATACTTATTGGTATCGATATGAATTTGCAAAATCACGTGGCATGATACATTGGCATGGTTTGTGCTGGCGATCTGATCGTGAACCTCACCTTTTACTTCATGAAGCTCTTCAAAAAGGTCTTGATGGTTCTGAATCTGCTGAAGAACTTTCAACTTGGGCAAAAACACATTTCTGTATGACAGGCTCTCATCCTGCAGGAAAAGATGAATTAGGTAACCCTAAAAAAGAGTTATGGGCACCCCCTGAGGGAACTGCACCTCCTCCATCAGATGAAAATAACCCTTTAATAAAATTGTTACTTGATGTTAGTGAAAGTCAAGATACCCTGCTTCAGGATCATATTTTATTAACAAATAGAATAAACCTCCACAGATGTTCTGATTATTGCCTCCAACAAAAACATGGTCAAAAAATCAGGTCTTGTAGAATGGAATTTGGTTCTGAGAGCAAACCGGGTAAAGAAATCAAAAGTTGTCCTGCATTAGTGAAAGACAAAAATGGCTGTCTCAGACTTGAAATGGAGAGAGATCATCCAATGATGGTCCAACATTCCCAAATTCATACACAGGGATGGAGAGCAAATGGTGACATGTCTATTATTTTGTCGGATAGTGGTCCAGACAATCCCTCTGTTAGTGATATTATTGCAACAGAAAAATATGTAACTGGTTATGCCTGTAAAGGAAACCAATCTACTGGTGAGCTGGTGGACTTATTTAATGTAATGGCAAATTCATCTGATGACAGTAAAGGTTCAAATTGTAAAACCATATGTACAAAGTTTCTTATGAATACAGTCAAAAGAGACATTTCAAACACAGAGTCGTCATTCGAACTCCTTGGTCTTCCATTATTCCACTGTAGCCACCAGTTCTTATCAGTAAGTTTCACTGGATCTCGTATTCTTGAAAAAACTGGTAAAACCCTTACTAAATCTACTCCTTTAGACAGGTATCTTTCTCGTCCAAATGAAGACAGAACCTCTTGGTACCAACATATTTGTAATCAGGGCAGAGTCCCTGTTGTTTCCGGTGGTTCTACCCATGCAACATGTCCATTAACAGAAGATTATGCTCGCTCAATGATGCTTCTTCATTTCCCTAATTGGAGACATATATCTGATATAAAACATGATAAAACTTCCTGGGTAGAAAATTTTACCACATTTCTTGAAACAACTGTTTGTCCGAATTTTGTTAAAGCAGATGTTGAGCGTGCACAGGCAAAAGAACCTGAAAAAAAGTCATCTGATACTGAAAGTGAGAGTGAAGATCAAGAGGGCGAGCAGCCAGAATGGGTTCAACTCATGCGACCAAATTTAGAGGTATCGCCTAATGAGAATGATTTTGAATTTGATGATGGTGGACTTAATTATGACTGGGGGGAAACATCTATAAACTATCCTACTGGTTATGGTCTGAAATTTGTGGAAAAAATTAATGACCATGATGAAAATGTACATACTGACACAACAGATACCATTGATATGAGTACTTTAAATATTGATCAAAAATTTGCCTTTAACATGGTCTTACAAACCCTTATTAAATACAAAAGAAAAGAACCTTTCAAACCCCTAAGAATGATAGTATCTGGCACAGCTGGGTCAGGAAAGTCATACCTAATTAAATCCTTAGTCTATGCTATTACCAGACTTTTTAGCACTGGGGATGCTGTTCAAGTTCTGTGTCCAACCGGAAACAGTGCTAACCTGATATCAGGTACAACGATTCATTCATTCCTTAAGATACCAACATCCTACAAAGTAACAAAGGACATGAAAGCACCAGACGGACTTCAGAATAATTGCAATGGTATGGTTGCTCTTTTTGTGGATGAACGCTCATTGGTAGGATGCACCACCCTTGGATGGATGGAGTTTCACTGCCGGTATGGTATGAAAAATGAGTCATCTGACTGGGGTGGGCTTCCAGTTGTAGTATTTCTGGGAGATGATGTACAATTGCCACCTGTGTGTGATTCTCCAGTTTACCACTGTAAGAGCAAAATTCCAGCTGCTATGCATGGTGCATTTATTTGGAAATCTTTTAACACAGCTGTTCATCTGCAAACTATTGTCAGACAAAATGCAGATCAGCATTTTTTCAAAAATGTTCTCATGTCTTTAAGGACATACTCCCTCTCTACAGAACAAGCAAAATGGCTTCAGTCTTTTCAATGGAATGACATGAAAAAAAAGTATGGGTCTAATGAAATGAACGATGTCAATGACAATGGGTTGTTTGTGTTCCCAACACATGCTGCTGAATGGCAACATAATAATTTGCAACTTCAAAAGGCAAATGAAAATTTTCCTGTAGCAAAACTTTCTTCTGTAAATGAAGGCACTCATGCGAAAAGTGCATCAAGCGACAAAGCTAGTGGCCTTATAAACACATTGTATATTTGCAAAAATGCTAAAGTCATGTTAACATGCAACCTTAATGTAGATTATGGCCTTTTTAATGGCTCTACAGGCATAGTACAAGATATTATTTATCTTGATGGAAGATCTCCAAAGGAATCTCTACCGGATGTCGTTATGGTCCTATTTTTCAAGTATAGTGGACCCCCTTATGTTAAAGAGCAGCCCAAGTTAGTTCCTATTGTTCCAATAGAGAGACGAATTGACTGTTTTTGTCATGGCTGTAAAAGGAAACAAATACCTTTGAGACTAGGGTGGGGAACGACCATTCATCGATGTCAAGGAATGACAATTGGCACTGGTGAAGCAAATAAATACATTGTCATAGATCCTGGGGCTAAAAAATTTGAATCACAAAACCCTGGTGCACTTTTCGTTGCACTATCACGGGCTAAAACTGCAGGGAATGATGTATCAAAATCAGATTTTTATTGGCATCCAGATATTCTAGTCATGAAGATCGCTTATGTTTTTGTCCATCAACCCCTAGACTTGAAGCTAGAACTAAAGAAATGGAAAGGATATCGAAACTTGTTACAAAAACGAAATTTCTTTTCAAGTATACTTCTACAACAAAATTGTTCAATGACATTACTAAATGCCTTGATAAAGAAGAGTAAACAGGTATTTTCTTATAAAAACCATTCTCATTACTACTTTAAACATTTGATATAAAGTTAAACACATGTTTGTTTATGTGTTTGTTTGGTGGTATGTCAGCTACTAAACTAATTCAATGAATATGTTTTCACAAAAATGTTCATACAATATCTCCCTCATCCCCCATTCCAGGTAGTTCAGTAAACAGTATCAACTATTAAATATATTTTAATTATGCATAACCCTTTCTCCCAGATACAAAAAATCTGCACAGAAGACTAAGAAAAAATCTAGGCAAAATTGCTCCTTTTGCCACAATGTTTTCAAATGCCATCTTCTACAGATGCATGTGCGTCAAAATGCTTCAATACATGACTGTATATATGGGAAAGGGTTAAGCATATATCAAAAATAATTATATAAAGTTCTCCAGACCCCTTTTTAGACCTATACCATAAATGTGACCCTGGCTGTGGAGCAAGGACCTACGTTTTACTAACATAATGACACTCTTTCATTATGGTGATCAATTATGACAGTTAAATTATAAAAAGTGTCTTTATCTTTATGGCATAAAGCATAATAAAAATTATTGACACTAAATCATAATTGGTGTGTTTGGTGGTATGTCAGCTACCAACTAATTCAATGTTTTTGTGTCAGTCCAAAAGTTCACTTACATATCATGATGGTTGTATTTCAGATATCAGTAACCTTTAACCCTTTCCCTCATATAGACGCCTCTGCTGCAGACAGATTTTAAAAACATTGTGACAAAAAAAGAAATTACTCAAAAAGAGCAAATTCTCCTTTTGTCATCATGTATTGAAAAAGTCGCCTGCTGCAGAATTGTTGTAGAATTGTTGTATGTGGGAAAGGGTTAAAGAATGAACATAAATTAATGATTCTGAAAGGAAGCATTTCAATCACCCAAATGACTAATTTTCTTATTTTGACATAAAGCATGACTATGATTGCTTAGTTATATCTACATGTAACATTTATGACATGTAGGATAATATGAAAATTTCTTCATCCATGACAGGCAAGTTATAATCAAATATTGATCATCCGTCACATTTGTGTTTGTTTGGTGGTATGTCAGCTACTCAACTAATTCCATAAATGTATTAAGTTAATTGTTACACAGTAATTTTTTTTTTAAAGTATTATAATATAGTAAAGTATTTTTTATTTGCAACAGTCATTATTAATTAAAGGTATCTTTTCTTCTGTACTAATGTTAATGTTTTCTATTGACTTGAACTGTCAACTTGAATTTGTAATTCAACACATCTTTGATAATTAAAATGTTGACCTAGTTACAATTTATACAGGAAAACAAACGCCACATTTACAAAAAAAACAACATTTAAACTGTTTTAGTGGTACATGTGTTATTTGGTTTTTTTCAATGTAAAATTATTTATACCATAATACATGGATTCAAATACAATTCATAAAATACTATACACATGTCAATAGCTTTAAAAGATTTCCCACATATAGACACATTTTGAGCATATTCAACAAAAACATTGTGGCATAAGGAGCAATTGCTGGATTCAATAATTATGCTTTCGTGTATCGAGATTTGCTAGAATGTTCCTACTTGTTTACAGTCTTCCATAGCAGATGTATTGTATTTGTATGTGAGAAAAAAGTAAGAATTATAATTTTGAACAACGAAAATTATACAGAATTTCTGTAGTTTAAAAAAAGTTCTCATAGAATGCTGAAAGGAAGATTCATGTATTTACTCTTAAATATAGTCACAATGCACATATTTGAAATTGGATGAAAAAAATATGTTATAAAAATCTGTGTCTGATCTTTTGTAAAAAAACAACCTTTAGGCTTATACACATCTTAAAGTATTCATAATTCATTTCATATCTAAGTGGGATCATGCACACAGTATTCTTTTGAACAGAACTTTTCTTTTCAGATCATGGAACAATACATTATTGCCACAGATTCAAGGGGGGCACATTTAAGTGATTTTATTCATGATTCACCTGTTTTTAAGCCCAATAACACCCACTTAATTATCAAACCTGGTGCAAAAATTGAACATCTTCAGAGACATGTCACCAATAAAATTTCATATTTAAAACAAAGTTTACCATGTAGCTCTTCAATTATTTTCTATGTTACAATTGCTGCAGGTATTTGCAACCTCACAGAGAAAAAAAACCATTCTGGGGGTTCAGAACTTGTTTATCTACAAAACAGTGTTAAAATAGACACATTAAAAAGCACAATAACAGACCATTACACCTCAAACTCATCCACCATAAAATTTAAATATGTACATGTTGCCTCTGCCTGTATTGCAAAGTACAATGCTTTCAATACATCCAGAGGAAAACTTACTTCTACAACCTTTTCTGAACATGACACAGCTAGTCAACAGAAACAATTAGAATTAGATATTTCATGTATAAACCAATGCATATCTAGTCTCAATGAGAAGTATGACAAACATTCTGTCAGGTGGGATCGGGATTTAATGGTTTTTAAACATAAAAAAAGAGGGAAAAATAATTCCATCTCTGTAAAGACAAAGAAATTTCAATATGTCAAGTTGTATGATGGTGTTCATCCATCCTTTAATCTTCGCCAGAACTGGTTTAGATACTTGTGCAATTCCTTGATAAAGGATTCACAAGACTCTTACAGTTCTGATGAAGACAAAGCTTGGGACTTTAAAAGGGCAAAGTACATTTGAGCAGCCTATACATACATGTATATATATTTTGTTACAGTGTATGTCAAAACCCATATGGTTCATATGGTTCATTTTTGACATAGTAGTCAAAACCTGTATGGTTAAAAAAACAGGGTAGTTAAAACCCATACAATAGAAAATACAGGGTAGTCAAAACCCATGATTGTCAAAAACCCAATGATTGGTATTCATTCAGTCACAGATGATAATTTGTTATTATTCAAAGAAATTGTCACTTTAAGGCAATTATCACCTTAATTCATTTATCACCTGTGACTGAATTAATACCAAGCAGTGGGGTTTTGTCTTCTCTACATTTTCAATCAGTACAGTTTTGTCTACTCTGTATTTCCAATCGTATGGATTTTAAATACCCTGCATTTTCAACCATATGGGTTTTGACTACTTTGACAAAAATGTACCTTATGGGTTTCGACCATATGGTTTTGAATTTATTAATTTACCTATACATTTTCTGGGACAAATAGTTAATTCATGCAAAATATCAAGGACTATGACACATTCTCTAGAACAATCAGTTTTAAATATCTTTATTCAAATATGGTAGTGTGATTTCATTATTTAACCCTTTCCCTCGAATGGACACTTTTTTGATGCCTCTGCAGCAGACAGCTTTTTGAAAACATAGTGACAAAATTAGAAATTGCTCTAAACGAGCAATTTCTTCTTTTGCCACAATGTTTTCCACTTTTAGTCATAGCATATATCCATTCAATTATAGAGATTTTACATTATGACAAAAAATGTTCAAAGTCGTCTGCTGCAGAATTGTTGTATGAGGGTAAGGATTAAAACATTTAAATCAGTTGATTTGTATATATTTTTGTCTTAAAGGTTAGTTCATGTTATAGGAATAAATTAAAGGATCAAAATGTTTCAGTAAGATCGCATGGTGGTTTTGTATTTTGCTATGAGTCTAGGGAGAAATCACTTATCCATTGCATCTCATTGTAAAATACCAAGCCAAGTAATAATACTGCAACATAATTGTTCATGATGTGTGGGTGTTCATTACTATTAATATTGTTCATGATGTGTTTGTGGGTGATATGTCAGTCACTCAGTCTTTAACCGTACTCTTAAATTTAATTTGAATCCCAATAATTTAAATTAGTTTAAATTCACATTTCTATTAAACCATATATATGCACTTTTATTCAGGATGTTTATGTGGGTGACATGTCAGTCGCTAACTGTACTCCTGGAGTTTTCTGAAGTCTATACAATAAATTTAAATTAGAATTTTATGATTTCATTATTAATACATTATGTTCACTTTTATTCAAGAACTTCGTTTTGGTGACATGTCTTGGCTAAATTTATGTATTCTTGAATTTACTTTCATCCAAATAAATTTAAATTAATTCAAATCGCCTTTCATTAAATTTTACATATAATGCATTTTTATTTAAGATGTATGGTGGGTGACATGTCTGTCGCTAACTGTTCTCTTAGAATTGTTCAAGTTAAAATAATTACAATTTAGTAATAACACACTAAAGAATGCGATTGTATTTTTATTCAATATTTCTTTTTTTGCAAAATAATGATATTTTTGTCAAGGGATTATTCAATATATTTTTTTTTTTATTAAATTTGACAATTTGAGCAGTTTCCTTTTATTAATCATTTTAATAAATCAAAATTTATACAAAATGTGGGCAATGAAATGATAAATTTAAAGAAGATTGAGTATGAATCCACGCCCCTACCAAGACAATCGATCATCAGGTATATGAAAGGTAATTCTTTATTCATGTTGTTATTATTATCAATACTACTATTACTATTAACTTGTATTTAATAGAGGTAACAAATATTTGCCATTTTTCAAGATGGATGTGAAATTTCTAAGGAAAACCAGGGCCAATATACAACCTTGGAAGAGTCATTTACCAATTATATTATTGAACATAGTCCTATAAGTTCTGGCATTTGGTACTGTACAAACAAAATAAATTCAGATTATCTTTCTAATTTAACTATATATAGATATATTGTTGTTTTCCAGCAGACATTTCCTCCAAATTAAGACTCAAGAGACCAGTCATGTTGGAACATAGGTAAGATTACTTCAGTATTTGTTATTGGTAACTCTTTACAATTGAGTCTATGAAGGTGACTTGACACTGTTAATCGACTTATTTGGCTTTCACACGATCTAGGCCTTGCCTATAAACATATTATTGGAACCTTCATCTATTTAAACATCTGTACATAGGGTAGTTCCCCATGTATTGTAACCTTTATCTATTTAAATATCTGTACATAGGGTAGTTCCCTTAGTATTTGAACCTTCATCTATTTAAACATCTGATTTATACGAAAAAAAACCATGAATGGGTTTTTTCGCTTATAGTTAACAGGTGAGATTTTTTTTTTCTTTTTTCTTTTCAATAACCCATGAAGCTTTCTGAAATGAAACTGGAAAAATCCATGGGGGCCGCCATTTTGGATATGTATAAAAGGCAGACGTAAAACACAGATTGAAAATTATTGTCGTCTTTTTAATCATTTTTTTAAATCGGTATTTTGGGTATGTATAAAATGAGCAGAAAAACACGGATTGAAAATTATTGTCGTCTTTTTAATCATTTTTTTTTAAATCGGTATTTTGTGTATGTATAAAATGAGCGGAAAAACACGGATTGAAAATTATTGTCGTCTTATTAATCATTTTTTTAAATCGGTATTTTGGGTATATACATGACAGTATAAAATGAGCAGAAAAACACGGATTGAAAATTATTGTCGTCTTTTTAATCATTTTTTTTAAAATCGGTATTTTGTGTATGTATAAAATGAGCGGAAAAACACGGATTGAAAATTATTGTCGTCTTTTTAATCATTTTTTTTAAAATCGGTATTTTGGGTATGTATAAAATGAGCGGAAAAACACGGATTGAAAATTATTGTCGTCTTTTTAATCATTTTTTTTTTAAATAGATATTTAAGATCATTAAAATGCTGTGTTATGTGGGAATAAACATTTGTACGAAAAGTTAAAACATAATAACATAAATATCTTTTCCCGTTCGTCAAAAAACCGACAGCATTAGCCTTCTACGCCCGAACCTAAATTTTGACTGTATCGTTGCCAAAGAAGAACGTGACGTCATTTCCGTTACACTTCATCTTGGCGTAACGTCAATGGAGCGACGTCGTTTCCCGCAAAAAAAGTGGTATCAACATGAAAGACCCCAAATTCCTATACATGAGCTATTGCCACACTCATTCAAAGTATAATTATTTACCAACATTGTGGCAAAAGGATAACTTTCTCATAAGGAGCAATTGTTCTTTTGGTGACAATCTTTTCCTAAATCGTCTGTTGCATAGGCCTCAGAAACTGTCTCTAATAGGGAAAGGGTTTAGCAGAAATGTGACCCCTTACATAATTTGTTCCAGTCATATTGACTGGTTGAAAAAGGTAGTCGCCAGATGGCATCAGAAAAGGGCTGATCTATTTGCTTCTTTACCATAATGCAGGTGATCGATTAAGGATCATCTTGGCCCTCATGTTTTAACCTCGTTCATTATAAATGTATTCCTTGATTTTCTGAAAGTTTTTACTTTATTATTTTCTGTTCGTAATAATAGACGACAGCAATACGAATTCCAAATATGTTTTGATAATGCAAGAAACATGACATTAACATTATTATTGTCTAGTCAATTACTTATAAATCCTTTTTGTATGGCCAAAGTATGTTCTTTAATTTTTGTTTATAATTATCTTGCGTTTTTTCGTAAATAGGTAGCACCTATATATATATTAGTACATAGGGTAGTTACCTTAGTATTGGAACCTTCATCTATCTAAACATCTGTACATAGGGTAGTTCCCCATGTATTGGAACCTTCATCTCGCGTAAATAATTTATTTTGTTTGCATTCGGCATGCTGTGACCGACCTTCCATGTACATAACCGCTGGCTAGAATTTAATTGAACTTAATGAGAATAATTAAAGTCCTACGAATAGTGATCTTATCTTCAGTTTAACTTTCACTGGCCTCGTGGCCATCGTCATGATATTGTCACAGCAGCAAAACGGAAATGCGTATTTTGTCAGTCTGTTCACATTCGCCTTTTACATATGGAGTATATAATTGTATTCCTTTGTATCAAAATAATTTTCCTGAATTACAGTTTAGTTTAAATGATCTCGTCCGTGGGAAAAGGTGCACGTTGGCATTTCTGAATTGTGTACGTTTAGATCAGTCATCTGCACATATATATCACAATCTACACAAGTTGACAGACTCGTCTGCCAAGCTTAAGAGATTAATGTATGCACTGTGCAGATCTCCATGTGAATGTATGGATACACAGGCTGATCGGAATCTGCACTATTTACAAAAGTCAAAATTTACGTTTTCCTATTGACGGCTAGAAGGTTTACAAAGCAGACGTGATCATCTCGGTTAACCCTTTCCCACCTGCAGACGCATTTTGACGCAATTGCAGCAGACGAGTTTTGAAAACATTGTAGCCAAAGCAGAAATTGCTCATGGCCAGTGTTATGTGACTTGGCATAGACATGCGTATTGTTCCTAGGAACATGTGTAACAAGTTTCATTTGAAAATGTTTAACGGTTTTTGAATTATGAGATAAATTGTGTAACAAAAACGCAGACGACGACGACACCACAAAGAGTCTCACAATATCCCGACTTTATTCTTCGAAAAACAGACAAGCTAAAAATGGTAGAAGTGGCTTTCCTTGTTGCCCTGGGTTGCGGGGATAGCATGATAGCTGATGTACTGGTGCATGGATAAGCTTACCAGCAGTACTGGTAATTTACAAATGAAAATTCGTGATATGACGGGTTAACTGTTGAAATCGGCGTTAAATACAAAGCAAACAAAAGCAGACGAATCTAGAACTATAAAAGGTAAGTAGTTAATATTTGGAGAAGTCCAATCTTGTTTATCAAATAGAGTTAATATGACACATAATGAAATTTCATATTCAAATATCCCACAGAGCTCCACGCACTTATATTTAATTGTACCGATTATGTCTTTATTTGCGGTTATCATTAACTTGTCAAGTCAGTCATGATTTATAGAAATATAAATGGAAAAGGTCATAACATTATACATGTATTTATGTAGCGAAAATATATTGTATTATATTACATTACACTATACATGTATGTATAATATTTTATAATATTCTATAACATTATAATATACATGTATGTATGTAGCGAAAATATTTGTTATTATATTCTATTACATTATAATATACATAATACATGAAACGAAATTCTATTCTATTATATTCTATTACATGTTTCTAAACATAACCATTACTCTGATATAGAACACATTTGTGTCACTGAAGCAGACGACCATTGAATATAATATGGGACAAGAGGTGTCGTAATTGCATTGTGTTCGAATCCCAAGATGAGCGGATTCTGCTTTTTAAACTAATTAAACTGCATTGCTCGCCTAATGGGGCTTGTTTGTGTAATGTATGCGTGCGCGTACGGTGCCGATCAAGGCGAGCCGGAGACATTACCGTCCGCGTATATTTTTATATAACCTTTATGCACATTCTGACAAAACACTGCAAGAATAGAACCAGTAGTTTGTTCGCCAATTTAACTTTAAATGAAGTCTACGCGGAGTGAACCGCCTCGGTAGTGTAGTGATAGAGCGTCCGCCTCGATAGTGTAGTGATAGAGCATCTATCTCGGTAGTGTAGTGATAGAGCGTCTATCTCGGTAGTGTAGTGATAGAGCATCTATCTCGGTAGTGTAGTGATAGAGCATCTATCTCGGTAGTGTAGTGATAGAGCGTCTATCTCGGTAGTGTAGTGATAGAGCATCTATCTCGGTAGTGTAGTGATAGAGCATCTATCTCGGTAGTGTAGTGATAGAGCGTCTATCTCGGTAGTGTAGTGATAGAGCATCTATCTCGGTAGTGTAGTGATAGAGCATCTATCTCGGTAGTGTAGTGATAGAGCGTCTATCTCGGTAGTGTGGTGATAGAGCATCTATCTCGGTAGTGTAGTGGTAGAGCGTCTATCTCGGCAGTGTAGTGATAGAGCATCTATCTCGGTAGTGTAGTGGTAGAGCGTCTATCTCGGCAGTGTAGTGATAGAGCATCTATCTCGGTAGTGTAGTGGTAGAGCGTCCTCCTCGGTAGTGTAGTGATAGAGCGTCTATCTCGGTAGTGTAGTGGTAGAGCGTCCTCCTCGGTAGTGTAGTGATAGAGCATCTATCTCGGTAGTGTAGTGATAGAGCATCTATCTCGGTAGTGTAGTGATAGAGCGTCTATCTCGGTAGTGTAGTGATAGAGCATCTATCTCGGTAGTGTAGTGATAAAGCGTCCTCCTCGGTAGTGTAGTGATAGAGCGTCTATCTCGGTAGTGTAGTGGTAGAGCGTCCTCCTCGGTAGTGTAGTGATAGAGCATCTATCTCGGTAGTGTAGTGATAGAGCATCTATCTCGGTAGTGTAGTGATAGAGCGTCTATCTCAGTAGTGTAGTGATAGAGCATCTATCTCGGTAGTGTAGTGATAGAGCGTCTATCTCGGTAGTGTAGTGATAGAGCATCTATCTCGGTAGTGTATTGATAGAGCGTCTATCTCGGTAGTGTAGTGATAGAGCATCTATCTCGGTAGTGTAGTGATAGAACATCTATCTCGGTAGTGTAGTGATAGAGCGTCTATCTCGGTAGTGTGGTGATAGAGCATCTATCTCGGTAGTGTAGTGGTAGAGCGTCTATCTCGGTAGTGTAGTGATAGAGCATCTATCTCGGTAGTGTAGTGGTAGAGCGTCTATCTCGGCAGTGTAGTGATCGAGCATCTATCTCGGAAGTGTAGTGGTAGAGCGTCCTCCTCGGTAGTGTAGTGATAGAGCGTCTATCTCGGTAGTATAGTGGTAGAGCGTCCTCCTCGGTAGTGTAGTGATAGAGCATCTATCTCGGTAGTGTAGTGGTAGAGCGTCCTCCTCGGTAGTGTAGTGATAGAGCATCTATCTCGGTAGTGTAGTGGTAGAGCGTCCTCCTCGGTAGTGTAGTGATAGAGCGTCTATCTCGGTAGTGTAGTGGTAGAGCGTCTATCTCGGTAGTGTAGTGGTAGAGCGTCCTCCTCGGTAGTGTAGTGATAGAGCATCTATCTCGGTAGTGTAGTGGTAGAGCGTCCACCTCGGTAGTATAGTGATAGAGCGTCCGCCTTGGTAGTATAGTGATAGAGCGTCTATCTCGGTAGTGAAGTGATAGAGCGTCTATCTCGGTAGTATAGTGGTAGAGCGTCCGCCTCGGTAGTGTAGTGATAAAGCGTCCACCTCGGTAGTATAGTGATAGAGCGTCCGCCTCGGTAGTGTAGTGGTAGAGCGTCCACATCGGTAGTATAGTGATAGAGCGTCCGCCTCGGTAGTGTAGTGGTAGAGCGTCCACCTCGGTAGTATAGTGATAGAGGTCCGCCTCGGTAGTGTAGTGATAGAGCGTCTATCTCGGTAGTGTAGTGATAGAGCGTCTATCTCGGTAGTGTAGTGATAGAGCGTCTATGTCGGTAGTATAGTGGTAGAGCGTCCACCTCGGTAGTATAGTGATAGAGCGTCTATCTCGGTAGTGAAGTGATAGAGCGTCTATCTCGGTAGTATAGTGGTAGAGCGTCCACCTCGGTAGTATAGTGATAGAGCATCTATCTCGGTAGTGTAGTGATAGAGCGTCCGCCTCGATAGTGAGGTAGTGTAGTGATAGAGCGTCTATCTCGGTAGTGTAATGATAGAGCGTCCGCCTCGGTAGTGTAGTGATATAGTGCCCGCCTCGGTAGTGTAGTGATAGAGCGTCCGCCTCGGTAGTGTAGTGATAGAGTGTCCGCCTCGGTAGTATAGTGATAGAGCGTCTATCTCGGTAGTGTGGTGATAGAGCGTCCGCCTCGATAGTGTATTGTAGAGCGTCCACCTCGGTAGTGTAGTGATAGAGCGTCCGCCTCGGTAGTGTAGTGATAGAGTGTCCGCCTCGGTAGTGTAGTGATATAGCGTCCGCCTCGGTAGTGTAGTGATATAGCGTCTATCTCGGTAGTGTAGTGATAGAGCGTCCGGCTCGGTAGTGTAGTGATATAGCGTCCGCCTCGGTAGTGTAGTGATAAAGCGTCCGCCTCGGTAGTGTAGTGGTAGAGCGTCCGCCTCGGTAGTGTAGTGATAGAGCGTCTATCTCGGTAGTGCAGTGGGAGAGCGTCCGCCTCGGTAGTGAAGTGGTAGAGCGTCCGCCTCGGTAGTGCAGTGGTAGAGCGTCCTCCTCGGTAGTGTAGTGATAGCGCGTCTATCTCGGTAGTGTAGTGGTAGAGCGTCCACCTCGGTAGTGTAGTGATAGAGCGTCCACCTCAGTAGTGTAGTGGTAGAGCGTCCGTCTCTGTAGTGTAGTGATAGAGCGTCTATCTCGGTAGTGTAGTGATAGAGCGTCCACCTCGGTAGTGTAGTAGTATAGCGTTCACCTCGATAGTGTAGTGGTACAGCGTCCACCTCGGTAGTATAGTAGTAGAGCGTCTATCTCGGTAGTGTAGTGATAAAGCGTCCGCCTCGGTAGTGTAGTGGTAGAGCGTCCGTCTCGGTAGTGTATTGGTAGAGCGTTCACCTCGGTAGTATAGTGGTAGAGCGTCCGTCTCGGTAGTGTAGTGGTAGAGCGTCCACCTCTGCAGTGTAGTGGTAGAGCGTCCACCTCGGTAGAATAGTAATAGAGCGTCCGCCTCTATAGTGTAGTGGTAGAGCGTCCGTCTCGGTAGTATAGTGGTAGAACGTCCGTCTCGGTAGTGTAGTGATAGAGCGTCCACCTCGGTAGTGTAGTGGTAGAGCGTCCACCTCGGTAGGGTAGTGGTAGAGCGTCCACCTCGGTAGTGTAGTGATAGCGCGTCTATCTCGGTAGTGTAGTGGTAGAGCGTCCACCTCCGTAGTGTAGTGATAGAGCGTCCACCTCGGTAGTGTAGTGATAGAGCGTCCACCTCGGTAGTGTAGTGATAGAGCGTCCACCTGGGTAGTGTAGTGGTAGAGCGTCCACTTCGGTAGTGTAGTGGTAGAGCGTCCACCTCGGTAGTGTAGTGATAGAGCGTCCACCTCGGTAGTGTAGTGATAGAGCGTCTATCTCGGTAGTGTAGTGATAGAGCGTCCACCTCGGTAGTATAGTGGTAGAGCGTTCACCTCGGTAGTGTAGTGGTAGAGCTTCCACTTCGGTAGTATAGTGGTAGAGCGTCCACCTCGGTAGTGTAGTGGTAGAGCGTCCGCCTCGATAGTGTAGTGGTACAGCGTCCACCTCGGTAGTGTAGTGATAGAGCGTCCGCCTCGGTAGTGTAGTGATAGAGCGTCTATCTCGGTAGTGTAGTGGTAGAGTGTCCGTCTCGGTAGTATAGTGGTAGAGGGTCCACCTCGGTAGTGTAGTGGTAGAGCATCCACCTCGGTAGTGTACTGGTAGAGCGTCCGCCTCGGTAGTGTATTGATAGCGCGTCTATCTCGGTAGTGTAGTGGTAGAGCGTCCACCTCGGTAGTGTAGTGGTAGAGCGTCCACCTCAGTAGTGTAGTGGTAGAGCGTCCACCTCGGTAGTGTAGTGATAGAGCGTCTATCCCGGTAGTGTAGTGATATAGCGTCCGTCTCGGTAGTGTAGTGGTAGAGCGTCCGTCTCGGTAGTGTAGTGGTAGAGCGTCCACCTCGGTAGTATAGTGGTAGAGCGTCTATCTCGGTAGTGTAGTGGTAGAGCGTCCACCTTGGTAGTGTAATGGTAGAGCGTCCGCCTCGGTAGTGTAGTGGTAGAGCGTCCACCTCGGTAGTGTAGTGATAGAGCGTCCACCTCGGTAGTGTAGTGATAGAGCGTCCGTCTCGGTAGTGTAGTGGTAGAGCGTCCGTCTCGGTAGTGTAGTGATAGAGCGTCCGTCTTGGTAGTGTAGTGATAGCGCGTCCGTCTCGGTAGTGTAGTGGTAGAGCGTTCACCTCGGTAGTGTAGTGGTAGAGCGTCCGTCTCGGTATTGTAGTGATAGAGCGTCCACCTCGGTAGTGTAGTGGTAGAGCGTCCGTCTCGGTAGTGTAGTGGTAGAGCGTCCGTCTCGGTAGTGTAGTGGTAGAGTGTCCACATCGGTAGTGTAGTGGTAGAGCGTCCACCTCGGTAGTGTAGTGGTAGAGCGTCCACCTCGGTAGTGTAGTGATAGAGCGTCCGCCTCGCTAGTGTAGTGGTAGAGCGTCCATCTCGGTAGTGTAGTGGTAGAGCGTCCACATCGGTAGTGTAGTGGTAGAACGTCCACCTCGCTAGTGTAGTGATAGAGCGTTCATCTCGGTAGTGTAGTGGTAGAGCGTCCACATCGGTAGTGTAGTGGTAGAGCGTCCACCTCGGTAGTGTAGTGGTAGAACGTCCGTCTCGGTAGTGTAGTGGTAGAGCGTCCATCTCGGTAGTGTAGTGGTAGAGCGTCCACCTCGGTAGTGTAGTGGTAGAGCGTCCATCTCGGTAGTGTAGTGGTAGAGCGTCCATCTCGGTAGTGTAGTGGTAGAACGTCCACCTCGGTAGTGTAGTGGTAGAACGTCCGTCTCGGGTGCGGCTTCGATCCCTGCCTGGTCATACCAAATACTTTAAAAATGGAAGTTATGTCTACCCATCTTTGCGCTTAGGGTTGCAGGTTTAGCATAACGACTGACTGGCTGGTGTCAGAATATTTGGATCAAGAGTACTGTGAAAGACGAGGACGCGGTTCATTTACCAGCACTGTGGAAGAAGAGAACACGGTTCATTTATCAGCGCTGTGAAAGAAGAGGATGCTGTTCATTTACCAGCGCTGTGGAAGAAGAGAACATGGTTCATTTACCAGCGCTGTGGAAGAAGAGAACACGGTTCATTTACCAGCGCTGTGGAAGAAGAGGGTGCAGTTCATTTACCAGCGCTGTGGAAGAAGAGAACATGATTCATTTACCAGCGCTGTGGAAGAAGAGAATACGGTTCATTTACCAGCGCTGTGGAAGAAGGGGACATGGTTCATTTACCAGCGCTGTGGAAGAAGAGAACATGATTCATTTACCAGCGCTGTGGAATAAGATGATGCGGTTTATTTACCAGCGCTGTGGAATAAGAGGATGCGGTTCATTTACCAGCGCTGTGGAAGAAGGGGACATGGTTCATTAACCAGCGCTGTGGAAGAAGAGAACATGGTTCATTTACCAGCGCTGTGGAAGAAGAGGATGCGGTTCATTTACCAGCGCTGTGGAATAAGACGATGCGGATCATTTACCAGCGCTGTGGAAGAAGAGAACATGGTTCGTTTACCAGCGCGGTGGAATAAGAGAACATGATTCATTTACCAGCACTGTTGAAGAAGAGGATGCGGATCATTTACCAGCGCTGTGGAAGAAGAGAACATGGTTCCTTTACCAGCGCTTTGGAAGAAGAGAACACGGTTCATTTACCAGCGCTGTGGAAGAAGAGAACATGGTTCATTTACCAGCGCTGTGGTAGACGTGAACGCACTTCATTTACCAGCGCTGTGGAATAAGAGGATGCGGATCATTTACCAGCGCTGTGGAAGAAGAGAACATGGTTCATTTACCAGCGCTGTGGAAGAAGAGGATGCGGTTCATTTACCAGCGCTTTGGTAGACGTGAACGCACTTCATTTACCAGCGCTGTGGAATAAGAGGATGCGGATCATTAACCAGCGCTGTGGAAGAAGAGAACACGGTTCATTTACCAGCGCTGTGGAAGAAGAGAACATGGTTCGTTTACCAGCGCTGTGGAATAAGAGAACATGGTTCATTTACCAGCGCTGTGGAAGAGGAGAACATGGTTCATTTACCAGCGCTGTGGAATAAGAGGATGCGGATCATTTACCAGCACTGTGGAAGAAGAGAACATGGTTCATTTACCAGCGCGATGGAAGAAAAGAACATGATTCATTTACCAGCGCTTTGGAAGAAGAGAACACGGTTCATTTACCAGCGCTGTGGTAGACGTGAACGCACTTCATTTACCAGCGCTGTGGAAGAAGAGAACACGGTTCATTTACCAGCGCTGAGGAAGAAGAGAACATGGTTCGTTTACCAGCGCGGTGGAAGAAGAGAACATGATTCATTTACCAGCGCTGTGGAAGAAGAGAACATGGTTCATTTACCAGCGCTGTGTAAGAAGAGGACACAGTTCATTTACCAGCGCTGTGTAAGAAGAGAACATGGTTCATTTACCAGTGCTGTGTAAGACGAGGACGCAGTTCATTTACCAGCGCTGTGGAAGAAGAGAACACGGTTCATTTACCAGCGCTGTGGTAGACGTGAACGCACTTCATTTACCAGCGCTGTGGAAGAAGAGAACACGGTTCATTTACCAGCGCTGTGGAAGAAGAGAACATGGTTCATTTACCAGCGCTGTGTAAGACGAGGACGCAGTTCATTTACCAGCGCGGTGGAAGAAGAGAACATGATTCATTTACCAGCGCTGTGGAAGAAGAGAACACGGTTCATTTACCAGCGCTGTGGTAGACGTGAACGCACTTCATTTACCAGCGCTGTGGAAGAAGAGGATGCGACTCATTTACCAGCGCTGTGGAAGAAAAGGATGCAGCCATGTTGGCGGCATAAGCTTGACCTGGTCCTAGTCCATGCGAGTAACAGGATAACTCTTTAATCTTTATCCACATACAACAAATCTGCATCCGATGTCTTAGAAACAATCTAGGCGAAAAATCTTAAAACGAAACTATAAATATTGTATCGTGTTGAATACATTATGGTATCTTAAAGAGCAATTCCTCCTTTTGTCACAATACTTTCAAAAGTCGCCTGCAAGTTGAAAAGAGTTAACATTGCACGATTTCTACTTTCCTTCAATGCAAATCACTATTTAAATTCATATTTAATTTTTCAAGACGTAACATTTTCAATGGTCGTATTAGCTTTATATTAAGAATGTGGCCAACTAATTTCAGAAAACATCTTAGAATATGGTACACGAAACTCATTTTAATCAGTCACAACCTTAACCCTTCCCCTCATACGAAAATTCTGCAGCAGACGACTTTGAACATCTTTTGCCAAAAAATAGAAAATCTCTTTAATTGAATAGATGGAAAACATTGTGGCAAAAGGAGAAATTGCAAGTTTTGTGCAATTTCTCCTATTGTCACTATGTTTTCAAAAAGCCGTCTGCTGCAGAGGCGTCGGAAAGCGTCTATATGAGGGAAAGGATTAACACGACTTGTAGACGAAACATGTCATCTGGTCTGGTACGAATTGTTGAAAAGCGCCGAGGAAAACATGGAATGTAGCTATCCTAGTTATCCATATTGTGCTCGAATAAAGGGTTTCCGTCCATTCAACCTTGGATTTGTACTCTTTCGATTATACAAACTTTTAAAAGCGATGTCTTTATTTCATGAACAACGTGAAATCCTGCAAGTCAGACGACCTAAAGCCTTTATATACCACATAAAAAACATCGGAGTTAAAAACATAACGTACAAACACATCTGCTGATGGTACGTCGAAATGAGTCTGCAAGTTGGAAAGATTTCATTAAAATAGTCGAGTTGTTGAAGGTAACATATGTCGTCTGCCAATATCCAATAGGTAAACACGTGACGGACAAACACAGAAGTGATACTTAGCCAATGCCGCCAAGAAATAAACAGTGTTCAATTTATTCTACCCCGATATTGAGAATGATTGATTTATTGGAGTTGAACGCCGTTTGAACGGTATCTTAGTTATATCACGACGGCCAGTTCACATATCGTGTCTTCACGAACAAGGACTCCAAACACCAGTCTTCGCAGGTAACTGGCTCCCTTTCCACATTGACTATTGAACCCATGTGTGGAAGATGAACGACCGCTAGTCACAATGAACGGCCGAGTGTTTGAATCAATCAAACCTTGCTATATATATGGGTTGTTTGTCTCTTTGAATGGTGCTTTACGGTACTTTCAATAGTATTTCAGTTATATCGTGGTGATTCCTGGGTAAATCAACTTATATACGGGTATTTACGGTACTTTCAATAGTATTTCAGTTATATCGTGACGAATCCTGAGTAAATCAACTTATATACGGGTATTTATGTTATTTTCAAAAGTATTTCAGTTATATCGTGGCGATTCCTGAGTAAATCAACTTATATACGGGTATTTATGGTATTTTCAAAAGTATTTCAGTTATATCGTGGCAAATCCTGGGTAAATCAACTTATATACGGGTATTATTTATTTCGACTCTGATAAATCGTATGTAATGATTGATATCCCCGCACGCCAAGAAGGGAGGGAGAGATATATATGTCTTTGAGAGAGAGAGAGAGAGAGAGAGAGAGAGAGAGAGAGATTGGAGCAATACTTACAGCAAGACCGAATCGATAACGGAGCAATACTTACAGCAAGACTGAATCGATAAAGGAGCAATACTTACAGCAAGACTGAATCGACAAAGGAGCAATACTTACAGCAAGACCGAATCGATAACGGAGCAATACTTACAGCAAGACCGAATCGATAAAGGAGCAATACTTACAGCAAGACTGAATCGACAAAGAAGAAATACTTACAGCAAGACCGAATCGATTAACACCAGAACACAGGCCTTCGGGGGATTTGTTTTCAGCGAAGATCTATATTTTGTTTGTTACCCATTTAATCAAAGAAGAGTCATATTAATATGGCATCTTGTGGAAATGGCTAAAATCACCAGAGAAATATACAAGGCATGCCGTGATTTTTCAAGCATAAACCATTTTAGACTTGTAGAAAATCATAATGCTAATTTGTATTTAGTTTTCAAGGAAACTGAATAAATAATAAAATTGTACTTTTCTCTACAAGTGTTATCATTTTTGTTTTTCTGGTCCAAATATCAACCTAGCCCTCTTTCACATACACCAAATATGCAGCAGACGAGTTTGAAAACAATCGGCAAAAACATGAAATGTTTCCATAAACTAGGCCTAAGCTAGCCAGTATCATTCCACCGACATAACACAAAATAAGCCGGCCGAATATTGCTTGTCTATTGTTTAATTAAAATACTTTAGAAATGGAAGTAATGGCTGCTCTCCTTGGCGCTATGCTTGTGGGGTTAGCATTACGAATGACTCGCTGGTGTCAGGCTAAATGGACCAGTAGTACTGGTAACTTACACAGATAACACTATGATATAACTGAAAGCGGATCAAAACACCAAATCTTTGTTTAAGTAATATAATTTTTTAAAGATTTCACTTTAGACAAGCAGGGTAAAAGTCAGCGGAGGAAAAGAGGGTATTATTATTCAAATAGAGATGAGAAGATTGCTCATAATTAGCAATTTTTCCTTTTCCCACGATGTTTTAAAAGTCTTCTTTAAACAAAAACAATACATTTTAAGTTGGTAAAATTATAAGACAGCAAACCAATTTAAGACTTCAAAATATTTATTGTATACACATCTATATACAATTATACGCTGAAATATTTCACAAAGGGAGGTAACCATTGGACATTCAGAGACGCAATTCAACAATTATTTTCCCCGTTATTCCTCAATTTGTTTATGCAATTATAACCTTTATGATAACCTTTTCCCTCATATGACAATTCTGCAGCAGACGACTTTGAACATATTTTGTCAAAAAGTAGAAAATCTCTATAATTGAATGGATATGACTTAAAGTGGAAAACATTGTGGCAAAAGGAGAAAATGCTCGTTTTGAGCAATTTCTTCTTTTGTCACTATGTTTTCAAAAAGCCATCTGCTGCAGAGGCTTCAGAAAGTGTCTATATGAGGGAAAGGGTTTAATTGCTCTGACAGTATGTTGGAGGCAATAAACAGGTTTAACTGCTTACTACGTATAACAACTCTGCAGCAGAAGTAAAATATAAAAGAAAGTGAAAAAATGTTCATTATGATTTTAAACATATTTATTCCTTTCAAAAGCAGACCACAAGTCGAATTTGAGTCAAAAGAAGAAATTGCTCGTTTTGAACAATTTCTATTTGTGTCACAATGTTTTCAAAAGTCGTCTGCTGAAGCGGCATCAGAAAGTGTCTATATGTGGGAAAGGGTTTACCCCATTTTCAATGCCATTTCAGTTATATCACGGCAGCCAGTTCACCTACAATGTGTTTCCTGGCACCTGTACTCCATACAACATTCTCCCAGGCAGCTGGCTACCTTCCCACATTGAATGATTAGCCCATTGATGGAAGATGAATGACTCTTATCACAATATTTGTTGGCAATCATTGGAAAGAACGAATGGCCAAAACAGGGTTCAAGCTTACAACCCCTTGATTGATAGCGCTTTTCATAACCACTTGGGATATCACAGTTCGACATATACTTCAAATGATATGTTTATAGAGGTGTCTGCTTTAATAACACTAGAGGAACAAAATTAAAACATCTAGAAACACTGATGTACAATCAATTCCAACTCTGTCCAGACTGTGTTCATGTTTCTAGTGATAAATATACTCCAGCTCAGTTCAGACTGTGTTCATGAGTCTAGTGATAAATATACTCCAGCTTAGTTCAGACTGTGTTCATGAGTCTAGTGATAAATCTATTCCAGCTCAGTCCAGACTGTGTTCATGTGTCTAGTGATACAACTATTCCATTCATTGTCCATGTCCAAAATTACTTTTACTTCTGTATTGAGTGTGGATATAGATCAACCTGCACATCTGCAAAGACTGATCTAGTTTAAAACTGTTAACGAGCTGAACCCTTTCTTGGGGGAAAATGTTCTAGTTGGCTTTTGTGAACAGTGTAGATCCAGATCAGCCTGTGTATCCCTGCAGTTCGATTAAGATCTTTACTCTTCACTTGTTAGAGGCTAATGCCAACTTGCGTAGATTCTGATAAGACTGGGCAGATTCATAGGTGATCTTAACCTACACTGTTCAGAAATGCTATCTTGTACCTTTTTGTGTGTACTTGCACAAATTATTAGTCTAAGAAGATTTCACGAACCTTCTGATAGACTCTTATCAGCCAATTAACCCTTTTCCTCATAAAAACGCTTTCGGACGCCTCTGCGGCAGACAGCTTTTTAAAAACAGTGACAAAAGAAGAAATTGCTCAAAACGAGCAATTTCTCCTTTTGCCACAATGTTATCCAGTTTTAGTCATAGGTTATCCATTCAATTATAGAGAATTTCTATCTTTTGACAAAATATGTTTAAAGTCATCTGCTGCAGAATTATCGCATGAGGGAAAGGGTAAAACCAAGCAAGACGAAAGATTTCAGTACCCACACTATAGGGTTCAGTGGATTGGATTGATAAGAATAAGATAAAGATACGCCCCTTATTCTATAGTACAGTAAACAGTACCTCCTGTGGAACGTGAATATCTTTATAACAACCCATAGTTTCTTATAAAGGCTTATTTTAATACAAGTTAACCTCTTCTGAGCAACATACATTTCTCTGCCCTCGGCTTAATATTGTTCTGGAGAGGTTCCCTGTAATTCGGTCAGTGGATCTAAAATAGTGGTACCCAGCTGTTTTTATTACCAACTATGAAGTAAATTAATGAATTGGTTCCCCGTTTTCATCACTCTTTTAGTTATAAAGAATACGTATAGTGGTAACTAGCTGGAAAAATGGTATCATATACCAAATTTGGGCGTCCTTCTTGGAGTGCTGGCAGGGGTGCCGGTACTTGCTTCTTGTCGTCCAGGGGTAGCTATCACAGTCCTGAAAGGAAAGACATAATTTTTTACTCCTTTAATTCTTTCCCTCAAATAGACACTTTCCGACGACTCTGCAGCAGACGGCTTTTTTGAAAACATGGCGACAAAATATGAAATTGCTCAAAACAAGCAATTTCCTTTGACAAAATGTTTTCGACTCTATTCAATATTTATACATTTATTTATAGAGTTTTTTAACATTTTTTGCCCAGATGTTTTCAAAGTCGTCTGCTGCAGATTTGTTGTATGTGGGAAAGGTTTAATTCTTTCCGAAATACTACAATTGCGTAGCAGACAACTATGAAAACATCTACTCAAGTATTTGAAAATATCTCTATAAAGGATGGTTTTATACAGTTACAATATAGTAAAGATTGAAGAAATTTATGGCAAAAGGAATAATTACTCGAAAGTTGTCTGCTGTTGATGAGTCAAATAATTCGCAATACATGTGACTTTCGAAATATTATTGGAAGGCAGAAATTGCTCAAAACATACAATTTGTCCATTGTTTTCAAAATCTTATCAAAGCTGTAAAAATTTTGCTTCCAATTTACCCATTTTAAACAACTTTTCAAAGAAGATGACCCTAAAATGCATATACTGGCCAACAGTTAAAACTAAATGATTGTGGCATGAAGAAAATTGACAAATTAAATGCGCACTTTCTAACAGTACTGAGTAACAGTTTCTCCTCTTGTTCTTTACGAAGTTTAATCAGCTCTTCCGCTCTCTTCATCTCATCTTCCATGTCGACCATCTCCTGTAACGTCTGCTGTCTTCTTTCCTATAAAACAAATAATTGTTGCATGATTTTTATGTGAGCAATTTCTTCTCTTCTCACAATGCTATCAAATGTCATCAGATGCTGAAGTGTCAAATGCCATCAGTAGTAGGAAAAGGGTAATAATAAGAATATAAATAATAGTTAAACCTACATAAAGGAGAAATTGCTAATTATGGGAAATTTGTTAACTTTTCACAAGATAAAAGATTAGGATAAAACTGCAAGTACCACTTCATAGTTTCAAGAAACTACATTAAATGCTAAACCACTTACAAAGAAATGGATTGAAAACATTGTGGAAAAGGGAGAAATTGCACAATGTAAGCAATTTCTCTTTTTCACATTTTGTTATCTGCAGAGGCATCTTCTGTTCCAGGTATTATACAACTGCCTTGAAATTCGATCATTCATTCTGAACATTTTCCCACATACAACTAATTTTGCAGCAAACAACTTTGAAATCATCTTAGCTAAAATATGGAAAATCTTTTTGAATGAAGGTATCATTCTTAGATAAAGTTGTAAACATTCTGGCAAAAGATGAAATTGCAACAATGTTTTCAAAAGCTGTCTGTTGCAGAGGCTGTATGTAGTAAACGGTCATGAAGTAACAGTAACAGACAGACTTATATACAAACACATACATGCAACCAGAAGTGTATCCTCAAGGACAAGAATGCTTCACTCTTTGAAACCCTGTTTTCAGGCCAAGGACTCTACCTCAAGTCAACGATAACCTCTAGGATAACCTCAGACAGAGGACAGACAAGAATGCTTCACTCTGTGTACCTGTTTTCAAGGCCAAGGGCTCTCCCTCTAGGAAATGCTCAAGGATAACCTCTAGGATAACCTCAGACAGGGTACAGACAAGAATGCATCAAACGATGTACATTGTTTTCAGGCCAAAGACTCTACCACTAGGATGACCTCAAGGATAATCTCTTGGATAACCTCAGGTAGAGGATAGACAAGAATGCGTCACTCTGTGTAACCTGTTTTCAGACCAAGGACTCTACCTCTAGCAAATGCTGAAGAATAACCTCAGACAGAGGACAGACAAGAATGATTCACTCTGTGTACCCTGTTTTCAGACCAAGGACTCTACCTCTATGAAATGCTCAAGGATAACCTCAGACAGAGGACAGACAAGAATGTTTCACTGTGTAATTTGTTTTCAGGCCAAATACTCTACCTCAAGGATAACCTCAGACAGAGGACAGACAAGATTGCTTCACTATGTGTACCCTGTTTAAAGGCCAAGGACTCTACCTCTAGGAAATGCTTAAGGACAACCTCAGACAGAGGACAGACAAGAATGCTTCACTCTGTGAAACCTGTCTTCAGGCCAATGACTCTATCTCTAGGATAACCTCAAACAGAGGACAGACAAAAATGCTTCACTCTCTGTACCCTGTTTTCGGGCCAAAGACTCTACCTCAGGAAATGCTCAAGGATAACCTCAGACAGAGGACAGACAAGAATGCTTCACTCTGTGTAACTGTTTCAGGCCAATGACTCTATCAATAGGATAACCTCAGACAGAGGACAGACAAGAATGCTTCACTCTGTGTACCCTGTTTTCAGGCCAAGGACTCTACCTCAGGAAATGCTCAAGGATAACCTCAGACAGAGGACAGACAAGAATGCTTCACTCTGTGTAACTGTTTCAGGCCAATGACTCTATCAATAGGATAACCTCAGACAGAGGACAGACAAGAATGCTTCACTCTGTGTACCCTGTTTTCAGGCCAAGGACTCTACCTCAGGAAATGCTCAAGGATAACCTCAGACAGAGGACAGACAAGAATGCTTCACTATGTGTACCCTGTTTTCAGGCCAAAGACTACCTCAGGAAATGCTCAAGGATAACCTCAGACAGAGGACAGACAAGAATGCTTCACTCTGTGTAACTGTTTCAGGCCAATGACTCTATCTCTAGGATAACCTCAAACAGAGGGCAGACAAGAATGCTTCACTCTGTGTAACCTGTTTTCAGGCCAAAGACTACCTCTGGAAATGCTCAAGGATAACCTCAGACAGAGGACAGACAAGAATGCTTCACTCTGTGTACCCTGTTTTCAGGTCAAGGACTGTAACTCTAGGATAACCTCTAGGATAACCTCAGACAGAGGACAGACAAGAATGCTTCACTCTGTATACCTTGTTTTCAGTAGGATAACCTCAAGGATTACTTCTAGGATAACCTCAAGGATAACCTCTAGGATAACCTCAGACACAGGACAGACAAGAATGCTTCACTCTGTGTACCCTGTTTTCAGGCCAAGGACTCCACCTCTAGGAAATGCTCAAGGATAACCTCAGACAGAGGGCAGACAAGAATGCTTCACTCTGTGTAACCTGTTTTCATGCCAAAGACTACCTCTAGAAAATGCTCAAGGATAACCTCAGACAGAGGACAGACAAGGATGCTTCACTCTGTGTACCCTGTTTTCAGGCCAAGGACTCTACCTCAAGGATAACCTCTAGGATAACCTCAGACAGAGGACAGACAAGAATGCTACACTCTGTGTAACCTGTTTTCAGGCCAAAGACTACCTCAGGAAATGCTCAAGGATAACCCCAGACAGAGGACAAATGCTTCACTCTGTGTACCCTGTTTTCAGGTCAAGGACTGTAACTCTAGGATAACCTCTAGGATAACCTCAGACAGAGGACAGACAATAATGCTTCACTCTGTATACCTTCTTTTCAGAAGGATAACCTCGAGGATAACTTCTAGGATAACCTCAAGGATAACCTCTAGGATAACCTCAGACACGGGACAGACAAGAATGCTTCACTCTGTGTACCCAGTTTTCAGGCCAAGGACTCTACCTCTAGGACATGCTGAAGATTAATCTCAGACAGAGGACAGACAAGAATGCTTCACTATGTGTAACCTGTTTTCAGGCCAAGCACTTTACGTCTAGAAAATGCTCAAGGATAACCTCAGACAGAGGACAGACAAGAATGCTTCACTTTGTGTAATCTGTTTTCAGGCCAAAGACTCTACCTCAAGGATAACCTCAGACAGAGGAAAGACAATAATGCTTCACTATGTGTACCCTGTTTTCAGGCCAAGGACTCTACTTCTAAGAAATGCTCTAGGATAACCTCAGACAGAGGACATACAAGAATGCTTCACTCTGTGTAACTGTTTCAGGCCAATGACTCTTTCTCTAGGATAACCTCAAACAGAGGGCAGACAAGAATGCTTCACTCTGGGTAACCTGTTTTCAGGCCAAGCACTTTACGTCTAGAAAATGCTCAAGGATAACCTCAGACAGAGGACAGACAAGAATGCTTCACTTTGTGTAATCTGTTTTCAGGCCAAAGACTCTACCTCAAGGATAACCTCAGACAGAGGAAAGACAATAATGCTTCACTATGTGTACCCTGTTTTCAGGCCAAGGACTCTACCTCTAGGAAATGCTCTAGGATAACCTCAGACAGAGCACAGACAAAAATGCTTCACTCTTTGTAACCTGTTTTCAGGTCAAGGACTCTACCTCTAGGATAACATTAAGGATAACCTTTAGGTTATCTTCTAGGATAACTATATGCATGTCAAAACAATAACCAAGATACACAAATAAAAGTTCTATGACTCTTGGTCAAATTTCTCATTGAAAATTGCATGATATGAAAGTCTTTAACACTTTCCCATATGCAGACGCATTTTGAAGCATCTGCAGAAGACATGTTTTTGAAAGCATTGTAATGAAAGGAAAATTGCAATTTCTGCATTTTTTTAAGCAATATCATAAGCTATATTAAAATGTTGTTATTTCATTCATAGAGATATTCCGTATGTTTGCCTATTTGTTTTCACTCATCTGCTGGAAATTTGTTACAGAACAGAACAGAATTTTATTAATGTATATGAGGGATAATTGTAAGTACATTGTTAGTAAAAGAGAAATCATTCTGTCTCTCCTATTCTCACCATGTTTTAACAAGAGTACCGCAAAACTTACATAATACGCCCGTCAGGAACTTCTTTGTAAGTTTCCTCTTTGTTTTGATATATCGTTTGTTTGTAAAAAGTTAATAAAGTCGTTCAGGAATAAGTTGTTAAAGAATAATGGGAAACTATGAAAAATGCATAACTCATGCAGAAATTGACAAATATTCTAAGTCCAAAAAGGGGCATAACTCATTCAAAAATTTACGAAATCCGAGGAAATGTGAACTTGATCTGTGACACATGATTACAAAGCCATATACAAAATTCCAGGTCAATAGCTCAAAGTAAGTCCAAAAAGGGGCATAACTCATTGAAACATTGTGAACTTGATCTGTGACACTTGATTACAAAGCCATATACATAATTTCAGCTCAATACATCAAAGCATGTAGAAAAAAAGTGTGGAAAACAAATATTCTAAGTCCAAAAAGGGGCATAACTCATTCAAAAATTGTCGAAATGCCAGGAAATATGAACTTGATCTGTGACACATCACTACAAAGCCTAATACACAATTTCAGGTCAATAGCTCAAAGTATGTAAGAAACAAGAGCTGTCGGAGGACAGCGCGCTCGACTTTACAACGCTTATTTACTTAAGCACTATTTCCGTATATTGCCTTTAAGTACTATTAAATCATATATACTCTATATGTAAAAGCAACTGAATAGATACATACATTTAAATATATTTAATCTAAAAATCAAATTTCCTAAGTCAATCAAGGGCCATAACTCCATATTTAGGATACAATGGAGTTATGTAACCTAATTGTGTGATGGTCCTTAACAAATGTGTAAAGTATGAAGACTGATTTGAATGAAGGGTATTAGAGTTATAAATGAAAATGCCAGCTTGCCCTAAAACATTAACCGGACACCGAAACTGGGGCGAGTAGTAAAGTTCCATTTTTCTTCGACTAGTCAAGCTAAAATCAAAACTTTAACGTTGAGCTAAACGCAAATGTTAAAACTGACTGAGTCCAAAAATAGTAAAACCTTAAAAAAAGGTTTTCCAAATGTTTGACACCAAATCCCGTTTGAAATGGTGAAGAACTATATTTGATAAATGAATGATCATAATTAAAAATTAATGTAACCAAAAATAATGAATTCATCTCAAATTCTCAAAATCAACCAAAATAATGTATTTTACCCCAAAAAGAAGGTCACACACCATTATCTTCAACATACAATGTGAAAAAAGGAATAATATGTATATTCCAAATATGAAAGCCCTAACACAAGTACTTATTGAGAAAAATTAAATAATTAAATGAAAATCCCAACTTGCCCTAAAACTTTAACCACCCAAAATCATGTCTTTTACCACAAAAAGAAAATCAAATCAGCATCTTCAGTTAACAATATGAGGGAAGGTATTATATGTAATTAAATCAGAAATATGAAAGCCCTAACACAAGTGCATATTGAGAAAAATTAAAAAATTAAATGAAAATCCCAACTTGCCCTAAAACTTTAACCACCCAAAATCATGTTTTTTACATAAAAAAGAAAGTCAAAATCAGCATCTTCAGCATACAATACGAGAAAAAGTATTATATGTAATTATATTCCAAATATGAAGGCCCTAACACAAGTGCTTATTGGGAAAAATTAAAAAAAAAAAATGAAAATCCCAACTTGCCCTAAAACTTTAACCACCCAAAATCATGTTTTTTTACCTCAAAAAAAAAGTCAAATCAGCATCTTCAGCTAACAATATGAGGAAAGGTATTTTATGTAATTAAATTCCAAATATGAAAGCCCTAACACAAGTGCTTATTGAGAAAAGTTTAAAAAATTAAATGAAAATCCCAACTTGCCCTAAAACTTTAACCACCCAAAGTCATGTGTTTTACCTCAAAAAGAAAGTCGAAATCAGCATTTACAGCATACAATATGAGGAAAGGTATCGTATGTAATTATATTAGAAATATGAAGGCCCTAACACAAGTACTTATTGAGAAAAATTAAAAAAAAAATGAAAATCCCAACTTGCCCTAAAATTTTAACCTCCCAAAATCATGTTTTTTACCCCAAAAAGAAGGTCACACTCACCATCTTCAGCATTCAATGTGAAGAAAGCTTAAAGGAGTAACTATATTCCAAATATGAAACCTATAGCACAAATACTTATGAATGAAAATGCCAACTTGCCCTAAAACTTTAACCGGACGCCGACGCCGGGGCGAGTAGTAAAGCTCTCATATTCTTCGAATAGTCGAGCTAAAAAGTGCGGAAAACCAATATTCTAAGTCCAAAAAGGGGCATAACTCATTCAAATATTGACGAAATCCGAGGAAATGTGAACTTGATCTGTGACTCATGATTACAAAGCCATATACAAAATTTCAGGTCAATAGCTCAAAGTATGTAGGAAAAAAGTGCGGAAAACCAATATTCTAAGTCCAAAAAGGGGCATAACTCATTCAAAAATTGACGAAATTCGAGGAAATGTGAACTTGATCTGTGACTCATGATTACAAAGCCATATACAAAATTTCAGGTTAATAGCTCAAAGTATGTAGGAAAAAAGTGCGGAAAACAAATATTCTAAGTCCAAAAAGGGGCATAACTCATTCAAAAATTGACGAAATTCAAGGAAATGTGAACTTGATCTGTGACACTTGATTACAAAGCCATATACAAAATTTCAGGTCAATAGCTCAAAGTATGTAGGAAAAAAGTGCGGAAAACCAATATTCTAAGTCCGAAAAGGGGCATAACTCATTCAAAAATTGACGAAATTCGAGGAAATGTGAACTTGATCTGTGACACTTGATTACAAAGCCATATACATAATTTCAGCTCAATACATCAAAGCATGTAGAAAAAAAGTGCGGAAAACAAATATTCTAAGTCCAAAAAGGGGCATAACTCATTCAAAAATTGTCGAAATCCCAGGAAATGTGAACTTGATCTGTGACACATCACTACAAAGCCGTATACAAAATTTCAGCTCAATAGCTCAAAGTATGTAAGAAACAAGAAAATGTGTCCATGGAACACGGATGCCCCGGTTGTTAATGGACGAACAGACACATGGACAGACGAACGGACGGACGAACAGTTGGTCCAACCTCAAATTGATACAATTTTTTAAACAATGATATGTTGATTGTCATTTGTGTGAAGTTTCATAATGATAGGACATCAGGTTCACTAAAATCTAACTTGACCAAAAACTTTAACCTGAGAATGGAATGGACGAACAGACAGACGAACAGACGGACGAACAGTTGGTCCAACCTCAAATTGATACAATTTTTTAAACAATGATATGTTGATTGTCATTTGTGTGAAGTTTCATAATGATAGGACATCAGGTTCACTAAAATCTAACTTGACCAAAAACTTTAACCTGAGAATGGAATGGACGAACAGACAGATGAACAGACGGACGAACAGTTGGTCCAACCTCAAATTGATACAATTTTTTAAACAATGATATGTTGATTGTCATTTGTGTGAAGTTTCATAATGATAGTACATCAACTTCACTAAAATCTAACTTGACCAAAAACTTTAACCTGAGCGGGACGGACGAACGGACGGACGGACGGACGGACTAACAGACCGGAAAACTATATGCCCCTCATACTTCGTATGCCGGGGCATAAAAAGTGCGGAAAACCCGAACGGACGGACGGAGGGATGGACGGACGGAGGGATGGACAGACGGAGGGACGGAGGGAGGGACATGACCATACCGTAAACGGTCGTATAAAAACTGCTGTAGAGGCATCACATGTTGTCTGTATCAGTAAGTGTTTATAAGCCTTTCCCATAGGTAGACGCATTTTGACACATCAACAGACAGTGTTTGAAAAGATTGTGGCAAAAGGAGAAAGTGCTCAGCTCCATTTGCAACAATGATTTAAATCCTTTACCACATACAACTTACCTGCAGCACATAACTATGAAGGTGTTTAGCCAATATATAGTATCTCTCTATAAAATGTTAGAACAATGAATCAAGTTGAACAATTGTGGCAAAAGGAGAAATTGCTTATTATGAGCAATTGATCCTTTTGCCACAATGTTTTAAAAGGTCATCAGGCGTCAGAAATTGTCTATATGTGGGAAAGGGTTAGCTCTATTCAATACTTAACCCTTTCCCTCATATAGGTGTTTTCTGACGCCTCTGCAGCAGACGGCTTTTTGAAAACATGGCGCCAAAAGAAGAAATTTCTTAAAACGGGCAATTTCTCCTTTTGTCACCATGTTTTCAATTCTGTTCAATGTATTATTGTACTTTCATTTCAAGTTAGTTTCACTTCTTATTCGGGTATGTTTTCAAACTCGTCTGCTGCAGATTTGATGTATGTGGGAAAGGGTAATAGACCTACCTGTCTGGTTTTACTAGAATCCTTGACACTGTAGAACATGGGACCTAAATCCGCCAGCCAATGTGCGTCAACAGCTGTTACACACTGCATATACTCTTTACTGGTCATCACTAGCTCGTGGTAAACAATGTAGTCCGGAGTGTAACCCATACCAAATAGGGCGCTAGTAGGGTGGAGGTGACAGGGCATTCCGGTACGCGTATTCACATATTCTCCGAGACCCTGAAAATAGAAGATAAGGGGTAAATTAAATGTTCTGTATGCTTATTTTCAAAGTTTTTGTGATATCACAATAGCCGGTATTTTTATCTTCGAAAAACAAATTAGCTAAAAATGCCTTTTGACATTTGAAAAAAATAAAAGAATTTAAGGTCTGAGCAAAACAAGAGGGCCATTATGGCCCTAGATCACCACATGAATTATACAATGAGATTTCTAATGCAAAACACATCAAGACAATTATTCTGACAAAGATTCAAATGAAACCTCCAGTGTTAACAAGATTTTCCTTCATTTGGCCTAGTGACCTATTTTTTTTTTCGAATATGGACTAGATATCACCAAGAAAAACATTCTGACAAGGTATCAACTTACTCAAAGTAACAAGAGCACCACGGCACAGACGCTTGACTGATAGAAAACAGAAAAAAAGCTGAGCTGAACAAAAAACATTAACTGGACGACCACGCGGCCGACAACGCCAGGGTCAAGACAACAGCTCTCGTTTTTTCAAAAGTCGAGCTAAAAATGAGGCCTCCGGAGTTTAAACACTATTTTCCTTCAATTTGGCCTAGTGACCTAGTTTTTAACCCAAAATGACCCATATTCGAACTTGGCCTAGACATCATTTAGACAAAGATTTTGACATAACTGCTGAAGCAAAAATTGCGGCATCTAGTGTTTAAAAGATTTTCCTTCCATTTGACCTAGTGACCTACTCATTGACCCAACATGACCCATATTCGAACTTAACCTACATATCATCGAGACAAATATTCTGATTCAGTTTCAACATGCTGAAGCAAAAAATGCTGCCTATAGAATGTTAACAAGGTTTTCCTTCAATTTGGCCTAGTGACCTAGTTTTTGACCTGGCATGACTTATATTCGAACTTGGCCTAGATATCATTAAGATAAACATTTTGACCAAATTTTTAAAAAATACGGCTTCTACAGTGTTAACAAGATTTCCCATCAATTTAGCCTAGTGACCTAGTTTTTGACCCAATATTACTCGTATTTGGACTTGACCTAGATATCTTTAAGACAAACATTCAAAATGCTGAAGCAAAAATTGCGGACTCTAGATTGTTAACGAGACTTTTCTTCAATTTGACCTAGTGACCTACTTTTGACCCGACATGACCCATATTCGAACTTAACCTACATATCATCAAGACAATCATTCTGCTAAAGTTTCAACATGCTCAAGTTAAAAATGCGGCCTCCCGTGTTAACAAGATTTTCCTTCAATTTGACATAGTGACCTGTCCAAGATTTGATGGAGATAAATGTTCTGATAAACTTTCATGAAAATAGGATGCAAAATGTAGCCAATAATTGTTGACGACGAACGGACGAAATGTGATCACAATAGCTCACCTTGAGCACAATGAATTGTGGGTAAAGAAGAAACTGTTTGTTATAACCCAATTCTTCTTTTCTAAATATGATTTCAATAAGATATCTCATGCAGACAAATCAAAAGGATAAATCAATCATTCAATTCAAACAGTTGATGATATGATCTTTAAATTTCCAAAAATTGATGATATGATCTTTAAATTTCCAAAAATTGGTGATATGATCTTTACATCTAAATTTGGAATTTGAAGTATTAATGCATGATTAGGCATAATAAATAAGCGTTTACCTGACATGCTAGTTTTTAAGTTCGTCTGTTTAAAAACACTTGAGAAAAATTTATAGCACGTTGAAAAATCCTAAACTTGGTTTGTGGTGTGATAGTAATGAAGATGTAATGAATGAATAAAGATGAAACCATTGTAACAAAAGATAAACTTGTCCTTTTGCCACACTGCTTTCAACTTTTTTCCAGCAATTATACCATTATTGCTGTGTTTTTGCATAGATCTTTTCAAGGTCATCAGTTTAACCCTTTCCCACATACAGCAAATCTGCAGCAGATGACTTTGAAAATGTCTTCTCAAAAATATGGAAATTCTATATAATTGTAGGTATAATAACTGAAAAAAGTTGAAAACATTGTGGCAAAAGAAGAAATTGCTTGTTTTGAGCAATTTCTCCTTTTGTCCCGATGTTTTCAAAAGACGTCTGCTGCAGATTTGTCGAAATGCGTCTATTATTAGTTGGGAAATGGTTAAGACACATCGATGGCTTCATGCAATACGGTTGTAACTACATATTGTGACAAGATGTAGTTACAACCTTATGCATGAGGCCCTCGATATGGTACAAAAAGCATTTTCTGATCAAGTAAAAGATTATCTAATGATCTGTGCAATCATCTATCTTTACCTAATAGGTTTTATCTGTCGTCTCATAAGAAAATGTGTAGAAAACACTGTAACATCTGTAATATTAGTAGTTTACTTTTGATAGTAAGGTTGGAATAGGAGAAGTTAATATATCTGAACAATTTGTTTTTTAACGAGCATGTTTTTAAGAGACAACTTCTGTTAACCCCCCCTTTCCCACATACAGCAAATCTGTAGCAGACGACTTTAAAAACAGATAGGCAAAGATGTGGATTTTTTTTAATAATAAAAGTATAATTATTGAAAAGAGTTGAAAACATTGTGACAAAAGGAGAAATTGCTCGTTTTGAGCAATTTCTCCTTTTCGCCACAATGCTTTCAAAAGTCGTCTGCTGCAGAGCAGTCAAAATGCGTCCATTTGTAGAAAAGCGTAAATTAAATCATCCTTTATCATCTGCATCAGGGATAGAGTTACCCGAAATATTTTGTGAAATACAAATAAAATTGTTAGTTTTTTGGTAAGTTTACCTTTACTTCCCTTTGATTAGATTTTCTATTTATTTCCTTCAGTCTTCAAATGAAAAGACATTAAAAGCATCACATCAGACAGCATGTTCAAATTTGGAGTTTCTTCAAAAATCACTAAATTTCAGCATTTTGTCCCTTTTACAATCATTCTTTTCAAATTGAAATTAGGATATCAGAAATGGTCTGCATCAGAGAAAGGTTTATCTGAAATCTTCTAAGAAATACAAATATATTCAGTATTTTTTTTCCCTCGTTTCTATGAATTCTATGAATTCATTTATTTCTTTAGAAACTGTATTTAAATAGAAAACTAGACAATAATCATACATAATACAGCATCGTGGTTTGAATGGACAACTTAATATATAAGCAATCAAGGTAAACTATTACTTCCATTTATGTAGCTTTTCTATTGTTAAATTCAGTTTTCAAAAAAGATAATATTAAATATATTTTATCAAATAATATGCTCGTAACTGTTAGAAACATGTGATAATATATTAATCCTTTCCCGCATACAACAAATCTGTAACTGACGACTTTGAAACTATATAGTCACAAATATGCACGATCTCTATAAATTAAAGTATAATTATTGAATTGACTTTGCAATATTGTGGCAACTATGAGCATATTTCTCTGTTTGCCACAATGTTTTAAAATGTAGTCTGCAGAGGACTAGATAATTAAGAGGGTCGTAAACAGGTCTGTTCCCCGCAATATTTCTCTTGTTACTCAACCAAATCCTATATTGTGGGAACTCAAAAGAATCGTCTCACTGAGACCTTCTTTTGAGTACCCACGACATAGGGTTTGAATGTGAAATAAGGATTTTAGAATTTGAAAAATGCCCCTTAACTAGAACTCTGCTGGACAATGACGGCTCTTGTAATACTTCAGACACCCATGAGTCTTCACTGTTTGTATAATGTGATGAGAATATTGTACCATTGATTGGTTAACCTTTTCAAAGATGCAAAGATGCATGTTTAGGTGATGCAGAACAAGTCTGGGTCCGAAACTATAAAACTCTGAAAACGTTCTTAGTGCTCTGAAATGAACTCAATGCTCCAAATAAAGCTTCTGATTGGTCAATTTAGAGAACCAATTTGCTTCTGACCAATAGTGTGGAGTATATTGGTGTGAGAAAACCGGGAAACACATGAGTAGGTGAACTGGCCACCGTGATATGACTGAGAAATTGTTAACAAGAGGGCCATGATGGCCCTTGAATCGCTCACCTGATTTTTTTTTTTTTTCACTTTAGCTATATAAGCCTCGCCCCCTGGCAGCCATAGTTTCCGACCAATCAACTTGGCTTGAAGGAATCTGATAGAGGGTCACCCTAGGAACATTTCTACAAAATTATTTGAAAATCGGCCAGATATTTTTGGAGGAGAAGATTTTTTAAGTTTTCACTATAGCCATATAATGCAAAATAGCCCTGCCTACTGGCGGCCATGTTTTTTGACCAATCAACATGGCTTGAAGGAATCTGAAAGTGGGTCATCCAAGGAACATTTCTACAAAATTATTTGAAAATCGGGCCGACACTTTTGGAGAAGAAGATTTTTTAAGTTTGCACTATAGCCATATAAGGCAAAATAGCCCGCCCCCCCCCCTGGCGGCCATGTTTTTTGACCAATCAACATGGCTTGAAGGAATCTGATAGAGGGTCACCCAAGGAACATTTCTACAAAATTATTTGAAAATCGGCCTGACACTTATGGAGGAGAAGATTTTTTAAGTTTTCATTATAGCCATAAAAGGCAAAATAGCCCCGCCCCCTTGCGGCCATGTTTTTTGACCAATCAACATGGCTTGAAGGAATCTGATAGAGGATCAACCAAGGAACATTTCTACAAAATTATTTGAAAATCGGCCTGACACTTTTGGAGGAGAAGATTTTTTAAGTTTGCACCATAGCCATATAAGGCAAAATAGCCCCGCCCCCCCTGGCGGCCATGTTTTTCGACCAATCAACATGGCTTGAAGGAATCTGATAGAGGGTCATCCAAGGAACATTTCTACAAAATTATTTGAAAATCGGCCTTACACTTTCGGAGGAGAAGATTTTTTAAGTTTTCACTATAGCCATATAAGGCAAAATAGCCCCGCCCCCCCTGGCGGCCATGTTTTTCGACCAATCAACACGGCTTGAAGGAATCTGATAGAGGGTCATCCAAGGAACATTTCTACAAAATTATTTGAAAATCTGCCAACCAATTTGGGAGAAGAAGAATTTTGAAGTTTTTTCGGTTTCGTTGCCATGGAAACCAGAATTTTGCATGGATCCCAAAAATTTGAAGGAATTCTGGTGAGGTCATTGAGAGGATGCTTTCTGTGAAGTTTCATCCCAATTGACCCACTGGTTACCGAGGAGAAGAAGTTGACGCACGACGCACGCCGGACGCCGGACAAAAGGCGATCACAATAACTCACCTTGAGCAAAGCTCAGGTGAGCTAAAAACGGCATTAAACCCCATTCAATCAATCAATTCAATCAATCTGACCAATCAGATACTGGAATTCAAATGAAAAGTTTTTGAGCCTGATCTGTGCTTTTTCCCAATATGGAGGGTTGGATCCTTGATAAGTTTCCCTTTGGCTTAAATCCCAATTCACATCTTACTTCAGTTTTCTTTTTCAATATATATATTTTTTTCTTTTAAAAATGATATTTTACACTGGATGACACCAATCTCCTATTTTGGTTTAGAGATTTGATTTCACTTCAAGTAATCACAAAAAAAATTCTCACAATGACTAAGTTCTCCTTTTAGAATCAGTTTTGAAAACAGAGCGCCACGGAGCGAACGCCAATGCTCCTCTGTTTATTTCTTAGTACAAAAAGGGGCATTTCTGAATAACTATTAAAGCCAGAGTTATGCAGCTTGGTATAGACATGTGTATTGTTTCTAGGAATATGTGAGCCAAGTTTCATATGATGAATGTATGAGCCAAGATTAAAGTTTTCTGATGACCACTATAGCCAAGGGTATCACAATAGCCACAGTTTTTTTCTTTGAAAAACAGACGACCTAAAAATCAATGATTTTCTTCAGATGTTTGACTTGCTTTTATAATGTGTAAGAGCCTGAAAAAGCTGATAAGATAAAATCTTACACAAACTTGTGGTCTACAGTTTTAATCCTTTCTGATTTACAATACAGACACATTTTGAAAACATTGTGGCAAAAGGATAAATTGCCCATAATGAGCAATTTCTCCTTCTGATACAATGTCTTCATCTGTATTTAATAATTTTATTTTTATTTTTAATTTAGAGAGATTTTCAAATTTTTGCTAGATCTTTTCAAAGTCACCCGCTGCAGATATGTTGTATATGGGAAAAGGTTAAAATATTGCCACTATAATTATGATGTCTAATGTACAACCTCCTTTATTGCAGTTCCTGAACCAAAGTGCAAGTACAGAAACATAGCAACAACAAAGAATGACTTTAGCTATTGAATCACAGATCACTGGTAATCAGAAGAGTTAAACAAATTGTGGTGAAGGTCTTCATTCTTTACTATTCATTATCCGGTTATAAATAGTCATTAAAAACTGACCATGGGTCAATGTACCGCATACGGATATGAATGTGAAATTGACACGATATTGGATGAACCTGCTGAACTCCAAACTGATGTTGAACAAAGAAGTGAAGGATCAGATAATAGTGAACAAAAAAGTAAACAGACAATGACTAGTGGATTGAAATATCCAACATTTGATTGGCTAACAGAGAATTGCAAACTTCTTCACAATAAAGTTACACATGGGCAATGTGAAACTAGTCCATTTGGCATTCTATTACACGGAAAAATGAAGGCAGATAATATCCATTCAGGAATACTAATCAAAGGAGACAGATTGACCCCTGACACAAATAACTTTCGTCTTATAGATAAAATTAAACTGGGTGCAGAGTTAGACGAGAAAATTTCAATTGGTGGAAAGCTTGATGAGAAAATTTCAGTTGGTACTAGGTTTGTAATAGACAGTGGTATCACATATTATAAAGCATGCATCTGAAAACTATTCCATTTGTAACCATGGGAGGAGGAGTTATTATTAGAAAAAAATAAATTTAAATGTCTTGAACATATTACTATTGCGTGTGTTTAAAAACACTAAGTTACAGTTAAGAACATCATGAAATTGACAATCTGAGCGGAACGTGATTGGATCGTGAGCGTGATTGGAACGAAGTTGGAACGCTTTATGAGCGGAACGGAATTTTGCGCTCTGAACGAAACAATCATAATGATTGCAAAAATCCAATCATTCGCTCGTTGAACGGTTGCAACAACTATCCGATAATTATTTTACGAAATTATTTTATTAACCCTTTACTGGATAGCCCAACTGCCCATTTACCTATATTATCTCCATATATAGGCATCTATTTGATAAACCAATAGTCAATAAACTACTGATAAAAGCCTGTACACTATTTCCATACAGGGTATTGGGAAAATCATAAGAATTTGACACCTGTCCTAATTAAAACCAACTATCTGTATAAAATAGTGTAACTACCTTTTATATGTCAGAATAAACATTGTGGGAAATTAAATTACCTTTACATTGGTGTAAAATACACTATTTCAGCATGAAAAGAACTGAAGTAAAACAGGAGACGAGGCAGGGCAATTTTATTTTTTATTTTTTTCTTGAAAATGATGAATGTATTTTGCTCATGTCTACCTTTTAAATATTGTTATTGCGGAAAAATAACAAGTGAAATTTCCCCAGAATATAACAACAGCAATTTCAAGTTTAATGTTTTAAAGCCAGATACTCCGTAAAGGAAATATGTCTTAATTTCTACGAAGTTTTCAAAAGTCAACTCTGTGACATACAGGAGTAAAATTAGTAAAACTTAATGGAGAAATCACCCATCTTCCTGTCATGATTCAAAGTCGAAATCACGAGAATAAATGTTAAAACATCCCATATAAATATTTTGAATGTCTAATGTCCTTACGTTTTCATTTCTAACTATTTCCTTTTTGAAGAAATAGATCGGCAATAGAAAATTGTTAACCCAAAAAAAGTCGAATGTAAACACATGTTTGCGTATTTTCCCGTATTCTCAAGGACGATTTAGTTCTTTGTTTACTTACCCTTGGTTGTTGAAACTCATTATTCCAAGCTCCTATAGAGAAAAGATTGTTGTCGGAAGAAGAACAATCATCGGAAACAACTTCCAGATCAGAAATATTTGATTAAATGTCAGACGGGGTAAAGCCAAAAAAAAAAATACAGCTTCAGTTTTGCGGAAGTGTCATAACTGCACCCGTAAATGACCCATTTTATTGCCCTTCTGATTTACTAGATCAATCAATCAAAGACCCGCCGGTATTGTGTAGATGAAAACAATAACCACTTATGTCAGCTGTTCATCCCTTTCCCCATTACAACAAATCACAGCAAACGATTGTGAAAATGTTCAGACAAAAATAAAGAAAATCTATAAAAAAGGAAAGTATAATTACTGAATTAATTCAAATCATTGTGGCAATAGTTATCTATTAAATTTAATGCATTTAGGCTTTCTCCTTTTGCTGCAATGTTTACTCGTCAGCTTTAGTTGCGTCAATATGAATCTACATCTGTGAAAGAGGTATTTCCCAGTAGCTTACTTGATTGTCAAAACTGGTATACACCGGAAATGTGATCGGTCAAACAAAGAACCGACTTTGCACGTGTGAGTAAACCCTTTCCTCTTTCAACAATTATGCCGACGAAATTAAAAACATCTTGACAAAAAATTCAAACTATTTAACCCTTTCTCACGTATAGACAATTTCTACAGCAGAAGAATAGATTTATACAGGGTTGCTTCATTGTGTTTGCATGGGATCATAACATTGTGAGCAATTTTTTCTCGTTTTAAATGTCATCTGCTCCAGATTTATTTAATATGAAGAAAGGGAGAAATGAAGCCCTGTTGTCAAGGTCATGTTTACTGCATGCGTCAGTAATTTTCCATTTGATCTGGGTTGCACGTGGTTTACACATAATAATACCGTGTCAAATGAAAACCCGCCTTCCGATAGTTGGGAATATTCAGATCAATATGCTCTTCTGTTAAGACTGATTAGGATCATCACTGTTCGTAAATCGTCTCATAACAATTATCGAAGTCTTTTGAGAACAGTTATGATCAAACGCCGGCATTACAATTAAATAAATTGATACCAGCTGTTATAAGATTTGGAACAAAACTGATTGCCTATTTTTATGTGTCGCGACTCAATCTGTATATGGTGCATAATGGTAATTTTAGAAAACCCTTGTGAAATAATTAAAATTTACAATTACAAATGGAAACGGATATTATCATATGGATATTTTTCATAGGAACAAGGTATTTTCAAGCTTATCATTTCCCGACGCATTTCATTCAACCTGGGTACTGAATTTTTAAACACTATACATGTTTGGACGCTTTTTACTTAACTTTATATAGTAACACTATGATTTAAAGTATGAGATCCCTTTGTAAATAAACAAATTGTATTGTGATACACTTTTGGAGGACCTATTCACACGATACATATACTTTTGAAGCATTCAAACTCCAAAGGTGTCGAAAAGCGTTTACATTGAAATCGATTAGAATCGATTAGGGTCGTCGAAAACCGTTTATATTGAAATCGATTAGGGTTTTCGAAAATCGTTTATATTGAGATCGTGTATGAAAGCGTTTATATCCGGTGAAGGGTTAAAAGTCATATTTGTATACTAAATTTTTGTTTTATAAGACACTCAAGTATCCGATTGAATTAGAATGTAACAAATATTATTAATATGATCATTTTCGTAATACGATTTGTTGTTGATATTTAGGGTTAAGTAAAAAAAAATATAAACGAAACGAAATTAATTTAAGCCAATCAAATCGTTGAACGGATTTTGATCGAAAAAAAGCGTTCCGAGTGAGCGTAAAAAAGCGCTCAATCTGAACGGAACGGAAAAAAGCAATCACAATGTTATGAATGAGTGAACGCTTCGAGAGCGGATTGGAACGTGAGCGGAGCGGAACGGAACGGAACGGAGCGGAGCGTGAACGGTTAATTTGTCAATTTCAAGATGTTCTTAACTGTATGACACATCTAAGATGAAATAAATATTCCGATGTTTTAAGTATTTGCAGTTTCTTTATTTTGACTCGCATTTATGTTTTTTGGTTTTATATACGAAGACAAAACAGTCCCTATTAGCTAGACTGAAATACTTTATTTTACACTATATACTACATGTAATCAAAAGGCGATAACTACAAACCTTTATGTCGCACAGTCTAATTTGTTTACATACGCCCTGCTTGCAGCAGACTGTTATATCGAGATGAAAATGGCGTCGAATATTCTCCTTTTAATGGCAATTTAAACTTACTGAATGTTATTTTCATGTTCAAAGAGATGTCTTGATTTGTGAAGAAGGCATTTTATAATGTTTATCCATGTATATCTAAAATATGAACTGTTTCTAAGCTAAAACTGTTGATCGCGTGACACGCGAATACCAACTGCGTAGATCAATCTCCTTTGCAGAGAGCCGCTCTTTACACTCGCTTACAAATAGTAAATCATAGGTGATTTAAAATGTTTATTTGGTTCGAAACAAATAAAGAAAAGAACAAACCGAGATAAAACTGGTTTTAATAGAAAAATTTCTTTAAACAAACACTCGCTGCCTATAAAGAGAGTTTCAAGAACGACACCTCTGCGAATAAGAAAGAATCGGGTCTTTCATACAAAATTATTTCGTTCTTGACAATTTTAAATGTGTCATTTAATTCCCTAAAGGCATATTGCTTCCGATCTGCATATTGTTATGCATCAGTGACACAAGGGCGCTCATCATAATATAATTTTAAAACATGAGTAGTTTGTTATTTTCATTATAAAAAAGGAAGGAAATAATTACAATAAATTAACATGTTGTAGGGCTCAGTTTAAGTTCGAAATTAAGTTTAAATTATACAACAATTTCAATGAGATTTAACTGTTTAGTTGATATTATATTTCGAACGTGGCCTAATTTATAAATATTGGACTACATTTCAACATTTGTTAAAGTATGATATAATTAGGATGCCAAGCTAATATCATTTTGGGAAAAAGAGAAAACTCATTGTTTTAAAAGTAGATTGCTGCAAAGGTGTCCACTGTTGACTTTAATAGGGAAAAGGTAAAATGACGTGATATTGCATGCAAATCCTAAATTGTCTGTTTTGTGGTTTTATTGAAAAAATAATAATATTCAAATATTCTGACAAACATCTTGAAAAGCGTATGTGGAATTCACAAATCTTATAATTATTCCTTAATGAAAGCACTGTATACATACTAAGACTAATGATTGGCAAGATTACTCATTTCCATTACTGTTTATGATCAATAATTAGTTGGTTGTGTGTATGGTCAACCTACTTTGGAATGGAGATTGATCATAAACAATGAAAGGATTCAATTATCATTCACTTCGTTGACAAAACAATGCAAGTTATGATACATTTTCACTTGACACCCACCCCTGATGTTCCAATATGCCCCTCAGTTGATAACTGTTTATTCAACTACTATAATGTTAGTGTTATGCATAACTGCAGTATGGATTTCCGGTGACATTGATGCGTTGCATCAACTTTCTCTTGTTGTACTTATTGAGAAAAAATCCAACTTGCCCTAAAACTTTAACCACCGAAAATTATGTTTTTTACCCCAAAAAGAAGGTCACACTCAGCACCTTTAGCATTCAATGTGAAGAAAGGTATAATATGTAATTATATTCCAAATATGAAAGCTCTAGCACAAATACTTATGAATGAAAATGCCAACTTGCCCTAAAACTTGGTGGCATCACAACCCTTTTGTTATTAACAAAATAATTTAAAACTTTGATGAAGAAATATTGAGAAATGGTAAAGTAATAGTTTAGGTTATGTTTTTGTGATCAAATCTAGGTACAAAAAGGGGCATAACTCTACAAATAAGGTCGACAGTTATGTAACTTGCTCCAGTTGTCTATATTGTTATTAGAAACAAGTATGCCAAGTTTGATGTAAAAATGTTTGATGGAAATATATGTTATTGTAAAAACTTTAAATAATGCAGATGCAGACGCCGCGGAGAGTGCAATAGCCTCCTTATTCTTCGAATAGTCGAGCTATTCAATTAAAAATACATTGGTTTAAATTGAGGGTCATAAACAAATTTTACGATCCATTTCTGTTCAAGCTTTCAGATGTCTTGTAAAAATATTGAAGCCACTGAAACTTGTCATATAAATATTGTCCTTTAATATTGTCCTTTATTAGTAAACAAGTTGACATATAAACATTGTCCTTTATTAGTAGACAAGTTGTCATATAAACATTGTCCTCTATTAGTAGACAAGATGACATATAAACATTGTCCTTCATTAGTGGACAAGATGACATATAAACATTGTCCTTTATTAGTAGACAAGTTGTCATATAAACATTGTCCTTTATTAGTAGACAAGTTGTCATATAAACATTGTCCTTTATTAGTAGACAAGTTGTCATATAAACATTGTCCTTTATTAGTAGACAAGTTGTCATATAAACATTGTCCTTTATTAGTAGACAAGTTGTCATATAAACATTGTCCTCTATTAGTAGACAAGATGACATATAAACACTGTCCTTCATTAGTAGACAAGATGACATATAAACATTGTCCTTTATTAGTAGACGAGTTGACATATAAACATTGTCCTTTATTAGCAGACAAGTTGTCATATAAACATTGTCCTCTAGTATTAGACAAGTTGACATATAAACATTGTCCTTCATTAGTAGATAAGTTGTCATATAAACAGTGTCCTTCATTAGTAGACAAGTTGACATATAAACATTGTCCGTTATTAGTAGACAAGTTGACATATAAACATTGTCCTTCATTAGTAGATAAGTTGTCATATAAACATTGTCCTTTATTAGTAGACAAGTTGTCATATAAACATTGTCCTCTATTAGTAGACAGGTTGACATATAAACATTGTCCTTCATTAGTAGACAAGTTGACATATGAACAGTGTCCGTTATTAGTAGACAAGTTGTCATATAAACATTGTCCTTTATTAGTAGATAAGTTGTCATGTAAACATTGTCCTTTATTAGAAGATAAGTTGTCATATAAACATTGTCCTTTATTAGTAGATAAGTTGTCATATAAACATTGTCCTTTATTAGTAGACAAGATGACATATAAACATTGTCCTTTATTAGTAGACAAGTTGAAATATAAACATTGTCCTTTATTAGTAGACAAGTTGACATATAAACATTGTCCTTTATTAGTAGACAAGTTGACATATAAACATTGTCCTTTATTAGTAGACAAGTTGACATATAAACATTGTCCTTTATTAGTAGACAAGTTGACATATAAACATTGTCCTTTATTAGTAGACAAGTTGTCATATAAACATTTTCTTTATTGGTAGACAAGTTGACATATAAACATTGTCTTTTATTAGTATACAAGATGACATATAAACATTGTCCTTTATTAGTATACAAGTTGACATAATTATCTGTAAAAGGCTTAGTAGCATATTTCAACCTTTACCCAATTCATTTTGACACTTCTGTAGCAGGAAACTCTTCAAAAACATTGCCCCAAAAGGAGAACTTGTTATAGTGATTTTCTAAATATTTGCTGAGATATTTATCAAAGGTTGCCTACTGATGAGCAATTTCTATAGTGTCTATATGTGGAAAAGGGCCTCTACAGCAGACAGCTCAAAACGAGCAATATCTCCTTTTGCCACAATGTTTTCCACTTTTAGTCATAGGTTATCCATTCAAAAATATTAGATTAGATTTTCTATTTTTTGACAAAATATGTTGAAAGTCGTCTGCTACAGAATTGTTGTATGAGGGAAAGGGTTAACAAATAGATGTATTGTCATTACCTTGAGTCTGGCGGCCTGTTGAAAGTAAGCTGAGCAGATACATTTACGGACTATATCCCAGTCATTGCCGCAGGATATCAGCTCCATCTTCTGTTGATCCATGATTTCTTTCAGCTGTTGTCGTACTTCACGAACCTACAACATAGACACAACTCAAACTAGAACTCACGAACCTACAACATAGACAAAACTCAAACTAGAACTCTCGAACCTACAACATAGACAAAACTCAAACTAGAACTCACGAACCTACAACATAGACACAATTCAAACTAGAACTCACTAACCTACAACATATACACAATTCAAACTAGAACTCACTAACCTACAACATAAACACAATTCAAACTAGAACTCACTAACATACAACATAAACACAATTCAAACTAGAACTCACAAACCTACAACATAGACACAATTCAAACTAGAACTCACTAACCTACAACATAGACACAACTCAAACTAGAACTCACTAACCTACAACATAAACACAATTCAAACTAGAACTCACTAACCTACAACATAAACACAACTCAAACTAGAACTCACTAACCTACAACATAGACACAATTCAAACTTAATCCTTTCCCCACTTGAAGACGCATTTTGACTGATATGCAGCATACGACTTTTGAAAACATTGTGGTAAAATAAGTCTTGCTCATTTTGTCACAGTGAGTTCAACTCTATTCAGTATTTAAGCCTTTCCCTCATGTAGACACTTTTTGACACCTGCAGCAGACTGCATTTTGAAAACACCGTGGCAAAGGAAGAAATTGCCCATAATGAGCAATTTCTCCTTTTGCCACAATGTTTTCGATTCTATTTCGACACATTAAAATATTACACTTTTTCTTTATACAGAATTTCCAAGTTTTTGTTTAGAGGTTTTCAAGGTCGACTGCTGCAGATTTGTTGTATGTGGGAAAGGGCTATACTTGTATCTATAGAGATAACTTTTGCCTAATCTCTTTCAAAGGTCTGCTATAGATTTATTGTATGAAGGAAAGGGTTAACTGTGACTATATAACCCCAAAACTGCTCTGATAATAAACAAGAGGGCCATGATGGCCCTATATCGCTCACCTGATTTAATAGAACTTCAATAGTTTTCAAAGTTTTTACTCTTTTTAGGCCAATGTTTTTCAACAGATCAAAAATATTTGAACAATCTTCGTAAAGGGTGCCCCAAGGAACATTTGTGCAAAATAATTTTTAAATCAGGCCAGTACTTTTGGACAAGAAGATTTTTAAAGTTTTAACAATGCACATATAAGGAAAACAAGCTCCGCCCCCTGGCCGCCATGTTTTTCAACGGATTGGAAACATTTGTACAATCTTGGTAAAGGGTGCCCCAAGGAACATTTGTGCAAAATAATTTTTAAATCAGGCCAGTTCTTTTGGACAAGAAGATTTTAAAACTTTTAACAATGCACATATAAGGAAAATAAGCTCCGCCCCCTGGCGGCCATGCTTTTCAACGGATCGGAAATATTTGAACAATCTTGGTAAAGGGTGCCCTAAGGAACATTTGTGCAAAATAATTTTCAAATTGGGACAGTACTTTTGGACAAGAAGATTTTTAAAGTTTTAACAATGCACATATAAGGAAAACAAGCTCCGCCTCCTGGCGGCCATGTTTTTCAACGGATCAAAAATATTTGAACAATCTTGGTAAAGGGTGCACCAAGGAACATTTGTGCAAAATTATTTTCAAATCGGCCCAGTACTTTTGGACAAGAAGATTTTTCAAAGTTTAAACAATGCACATATAAGGAAAACAGGCTCCGCCCCCTGGCGGCCATGTTTTTCAACGGATTGGAAATATTTGAACAATCTTGGTAAAGAGTGTCCCAAGGAACATTTGTGCAAAATAATTTTCAATTCGGGCCAGTACTTTTGGACAAGAAGATTTTTAAAGTTTTAACAATGCACATATAAGGAAAATAAGCTCCGCCCCCTGGCGGCCATGTTTTTTAACGGATCGGAAATATTTGAACAATCTTGGTAGAGGGTACCCCAAGGAACATTTGTGCAGAATAATTTTCAAATCGGGCCAGTACTTTTGGACAAGAAGATTTTTTAAGATTTGGCAATTTTCCCCTTTTCTGATGCCGCAGCAACCAAAGTTCTACTTGGAATTAATTTCTTTGAACAACTTTGAAAGAGGACTACCTAAGGACCATTCCTGTGAAGTTATTTTGAAATCTGTCCATTGGTTTAGTAGGAGAAGTCATTTGTAGGAAATTGTTAACAGACGCCGACGCCGACGACGATGACGACGACGCAGACGACGACGGACGCCGGACGGTGAGTGATCACAAAAGCTCACCTTGCACTTCGTGCTTAGGTGAGCTAACAAAAGGACAAAGTTCAATGGGAGATAACCCTTATTAACCTGTTTGTTGAAAATTTATATACACTTGTTGTTTAAAAAATGTGAGCATCTTATCTTGTTTTAGCGTCATTAAATTCCAGATTTGATTGTTAAGAACCGTGTTAAAATATGTTTAAAGAAGTAAACAAGAGATAAGCAGGAAGATAATGTTTGCCTGCCAATAAGCAACATAGTGAATGCATGATGGGCAGACAAGGGGGACAGTGAAGTGATCCCTATGTGTCACCCTGTCAAGGCAGACAACGTAAAAATTAACCCTTTCCCTCATATAGATGCTTTCTGACGCCTTTGCAGCAGACGGATTTTTGAAATCATAGTGACAAAAAAGAAATTGCTCAAAACAAGCAATTTCTCCTTTTGCCACAATATTTACCTCTTTTTGTCATAGGTTATCCATTCAATTATAGAGATTTTCTATTTTTTGACAAAATATGTTTAAAGTCGTCTGCTGCAGAATTGTCGTATGAGGGAAAGCTTTAAGGGCATACATACATTGTTTAAAAGCTTAGCACCGTTTCAATAATTTTATACTCATTTTACCTTTTCCCACAATGTTTTCATCCCTATAAATTATACTTCCATATTCTCAGATGGGATTGTTTTAAAACCTGTAAATAATGTCATATCAGCTAAATGGCTAATCACAAGCTATTTATATGTTCTGGATTCATTACATTTGCAAGTCAAAATACATCCCTAATTTCCATGAAAAACAGGTGTTGCTTGCTAATAACCAGGATGTATATTTAATTCATTTAACCCTTTCCCTCATACAGCAATTCTGCAGCAGATGACTTTGAAGATATTTTGTCAAACAAGAGGCCCAAGAGGGCCAGTATCGCTCCACGGCCATAAGGCAAAAATAAAATCTCCAAACAGCCCTGCCCCGTGGTGGCTATTTTTTTTACCAACCACCATGGCTTAAAGGAATCTTGTAGAGTGTCACCAAAGGAATGTTTCTGCAAAATTATTTGAAAATATGCCTGACACTTTCGGAGGAGAAGATTTTTTAAGTTTTCACTATGGTCATATAAGTCAAAATAGCCCCGCCCTCTGGCGGCCATGTTTTTCGACCAATCAACATGGCTTGAAGGAATCTGATAGAGGGTCACCCAATGAACATTTCTACAAAATTATTTGAAAATCGGCTGAACACTTTCGGAGAAGAAGATGTTTTAAGTTTTCACTATAGCTATATAACGCAAAAAAGCCCCGCCCCCTGGCGGCCATGTTTTTCGCCCAATCAACATTTCTTGAAGGAATCTAATTAAGGTTCACACAAGGAACATTTCTACAAAATTATTTGAAAATCGGCCTGACACTTTTGGAGGAGAAGATTTTTTAAGTTTGCTCTTTAGCCATATAGGCAAAATAGCCCCGCCCTGTGACGGCCATGTTTTTTTACCAATCAACATGGCTTGAAGGAATCTGATAGAGGGTCACCCACGGAACATTTCTACATAATTATTTGAAAATCTGCTGAACACTTTTTGAGAAGAAGATTATTTAAGTTTTCACTATAGCTATATAAGGCAAAAAAGCCCCGCCCCCTGGCGGCCATGTTTTTCGCCCAATCAAAATTTCTTGAAGGAATCTAATAAAGGGTCACCCAAGGAACATTTCTACAAAATTATTTGAAAATCGGCCTGACACTTTCGGAGAAGAAGATTTTTTAAGTTCTCACTATTTTTTTCTTTCGGTTGCCATGGAAACCAGAATTTTGAATGGATCAAAAAAAATTGAAGGAATTTAGTAGAGGACATTGAGAGGATGCTTCCCATGAAGTTTCAACCAAATTGGCCAAGTGGTTAGGGAGAAGAAGTCGTTTAAAGGAAAAAGTTAACGCACGCACGCACGCACGGACGGACGCACGGACGCACGACGGACAATTCGCCATGACATAAGCTCGACTGGCTTTCAGCCAGTGGAGCTAAAAATTGAAGGAATTTAGTAGAGGACATTGAGAGGATGCTTCCCATGAAGTTTCAACCAAATTGGCCAAGTGGTTAGGGAGAAGAAGTCGTTTAAAGGAAAAAGTTAACGCACGCACGCACGCACGCACGACGGACAATTCGCCATGACATAAGCTCGACTGGCTTTCAGCCAGTGGAGCTAAAAATGGAAAATCTCTATAATTGAATGGATAACCAATGACTGAAAGTGGAAAACATTGTGGCAAAAGGAGAAATTGCTCATTTTAAGCAATTTTTTCTTTGTTCACTATGTTTTTAAAAAGCTGCCTGCTACAGAGGCATCAGAAAGCATCTATATGAGGTAAAAAGTTAAAGCACAATTCAATATCTTTGCCCAGATCTTTATAAAGGCGTCTGCTGCAGATGAGTTGTATGTGAAAAAGTGTTAAAGCACAATGGACAGACAGACAGACAGACGATTGAGAAGTGATTCTTTATAGACATTCAACAAATATTACCTTTCTCATGGCCTTTATATGGATGAAATGTTCATTGGACCACGTCGCCGAATATCTGAAATTTAATATTAAATATTGACTGTGATAGTTCATTATAATGAATACAGTGGAATATCTAAAAGAGGCAGTGACGTACATATATAGGAAGCAAAGAAATTTAGCTGTGCTAAAGAGGTTAATCTTTTCCTTGATGTAAAAACATTTTGACACCTCTGAAAAACAAATTCTAGGAAAAGGAGAAATTGCTCATAACAAGCAATGTTTCCTTCTACCATAATCAATCCAAATGTGGAAATTGTTCAGAAGTGCTGATTTGACAAATTACACTGGATATCTATGTTATCCCTTTCCCTCATACAACAAATCTGCAGCAGACGACTTTGAACATATTTTGTCAAAAGATGGAAAATCTCTATGATTGAATGGATAACCTATGACTAAAAGTATTTCAGTTCTATCATGATGACAGTTCACTTTTCATGATCCCTGGGTAAACAAACCAGTACTAGACTAGGAAATGTGCCTTGCCCAAGGGCACACCACCATGACCACGACTGAGGATCAAACCCGGGACGCTTGGTTCTAAATGCCCACTGCTAACAACTAGGCCACAACGGATTCCGAATAATTTTTATAGAGGACCACCTTCTCAAACACATGTGTTCCAAATAATCTTTAAATCAGACAAGAAAATTCAGAGAAGAAGAAGAATTTTAAAGTTTCTTTTTAAATGAAATCATAATTATTGCATTGATTTAAGGACCTTTGGGCAATACTAGAAATTGCACATAATGAGCAATTTCTACTCTTGCCATAGTTTCTTATAGTCTGCTGCAGATGTTCCAAAATGCGTCTACACATTGGTAAGAGTAAAAGGATTTTCCTGAGAAGTAACATGAAGCCCACCAATTGTTGCTGAAGATTCAGATATCAATGTATAAAATACATTTACTTCATACACTGGTTTTAAGAAGCATTTGCTTTGATCCCAAAATGGAGAATTTTCCTGTAACGTGGCTTAATTGATCAACATACATGTTCTGAATATACTTTTCCAATTAACCCTTTTCCTCACATAGATGCTTTCTGACGCCTCTGCAGCAGACAGTTTTTTTTAAAACATAGTGACGAAAGAAGAAATTGCTCAAAACGAGCAATTTCTCCTTTTGCCACAATTTTTACCAATTTAAGTCATAGGTTATCCATTCAATTATAGAAATTTTCTATTTTTTGACAAACTATGGTCAAAGTCGTCTTCTGCAGAATTGCCATATCAGGGAAAGGGTTAACCCTTTCCAAAATAATATCACAGATCTGAAGAAGATAACTTTATTCACATCTAGGCAAAATTACAAAAAAAAATCACTATACATGAAAGTGTAATTATTAAGTATACTAAGGGTTGTAAACATTGTGGAAAAAGGATTTGCTCATCATAATAAGTTTCTCCTTTTGCAACAATGTACACAAAAGTTGTTTGCTACAGAAGTCAGAAAGTGTCTGAGGAAAAGAGTTAATTAATTAAAAGTCATGTCGAATTACCTTATTCATGAATATCAATGAGCACATGTTTAATACTAACCTTTTCCCCCATACATTTTGAAGCATATGCAGCATATAGCTTTTTAAAACATAGTATGGAAAAGAAGATATTAATTGAGCAACTTCCCATTTTGCATTATTTCAACCTTAATGTTATTTAATTTGTCTGCAGCTGGTTTGTAGTATGTCGGGAAGGGTTTTAAAGAAGCTGACCTTAAAAAATAGCATATCAGGTAAACGATTAAAACAGTCCAATGAGCAGACGAATTTTGACACCTTTGCATCTGTAGACAAATTTGAAAACAGTTAGGCATAATGCTCAGTTCACACCAACGGCGCTTTGATGGCGCTTTAAAGCGGCGAGCAAAGCGGCACCAAAGCGTAACAAAGCTCGACTAAAGCGTCAGGGTCGTAATAGATCGTTGGAAAGCTTTGAGCAAAGCGGGACATTCGGCAAGAGCGCCAATTTTTTTTAAACTGTTTAAAAATTTGGGGCGCTCTGTCACGAATTGATTAAAGCGCCGAGAGCGTATCAAAGCTTAACAAAGCGTAACAAAGTTCAGCAAAGCTTGACTCAAAGCATAGGAAAGCTTAAGTGTCACCACTTGACACGCTTTGTTAAGATGTCTCAAGATTTGCTACGATCTGGCATGAAGATCTGACACGCTTTGTTACGCTTTCCCACGAATTGAGACGCTTTGATCAAGGATTGGCACGCTTTGTTAGGCTTTGTTACGCTTGGCAAGCTTCCTCACGCTCGCTCACGCTCTCCTACGATACCCAAGCTCTGTCTCCAGCGCTGCGACTTGAGTACCACTCATACGTGACTACGAACTCCATAGGTACTCATTGCTTCAGATATATTATGATCTGGTACATCTGGAACTTCTGGATCTTGTAGTTCTGCCATCGTGTTGTGGAGTCAAAGATGCAATGATTTTGTGGATCTGCTCTGGATCAAAAGCGGCATGAAATCGGCGATCTCAATGCGTAACACAGCTTAACAATGCACAACAGAGCTTGAGAATCGTATCAGAGCGTGATTTAATGCGTCATAATCGCATCAAAGCGTAATAAAGCTTATCAAAGCGTGATTTAAAGTGTAACAAAGCGTAACAAGGCCTGATCAAATCGGGAAATAATTCGTCCCCCAAAGCGTAACCAATTCGTATCAGAGCTTATCAGAGCGTAACATTACTTAGGAGATCGTGATATTTTTGGAAAAGTAAACAAAAATGATGGCGCTTTGCTCGCCGATTTAAAGCGCGGCATTCGCCGTTGGTGTGAACTGAGCATAAGGAAAGATTATTCGAAATGAGAAATTTCTCTATTTACCATAATATTTTTTACTCTTTTTGATAATAACATCATTAAAACAGACCTTAAGCTAACACCAATTTCAACAATTGTTCAGTTATATCACGGCGTTTCCTGGATAGGTTACCAGTACTTCTGGTACATTTAGGATCCTGACACCAGCCAGTCAGTGGTAATGCTAACCTGCAACCCTGAGCACCAAGGAGGGCAGCCATTACTACCATGTTTAAGGTCTTTGGTATGACCTGGTTGGGCATTGAACCCGGGACCTCTTACACCTGAGGCAGATGCTCTACCACTACAACACCGAGGCTTAGTGTGTTGTATGTGTCAAAGAGGGGTTAACCCTTTCCCACATACGACAAATCTGCAGCAGACAACTTTGAAAACATCTGAAAAATCTCCATAAATGGGAGTTTAATTAATAAATAGAGTTGAAAACATTGTGGCAAAAGGAGAAATTGAATTCTTCTTTTGTCAATGTTTTCAAAAGTTGTCTGCTGCAGAGGCATCAGAAAGTGTCTTTATGAGGGAAAGGGTTAAATAGACAAAGAGAAATTTACCCATTTCTCTTCCACTGTTGATACACATTTAGGTAGGTTAGATGGTCACTCTCAGGAACCTGGAACTTCTCTCTGGCTGCATCCGAATCTTCCTCGCGGCCTTTTGGTCTATAAAATATGGCCGGAACTGACAGCATAGACACAATGATCTGAAAAAACGAAAAAAATCTTTGTAGAATCTGAAATTCCTGATGCACCTGCAGAAATCTAAAGCTGAAGGAAACATATCAGAAAGTAATTTTAAAAGGAAGGGAACTAACTCTGGAATGCTTGCATCAATACACAAGAAATATACATGTATACACTGAATGTCATTAATAAGAGTAGTTCCAAATGCCTCCAAGGTAATAACAAGAGGCCCAAAAGGGCCAGTATCGCTCCACGGCCATAAGGCAAAAATCAAATCTCCAAACAGCCCTGCCCCCTAGTGGCCATATTTTTTACCAACCACCATGGCTTAAAGGAATCTTGTAGAGTGTCACCCAAGGAATGTTTCTGCAAAATTATTTGAAAATCGGCCTGACACTTTCGGAGGAGAAGATTTTTTAAGTTTTCACAATAGCCATATAAGGCAAAATAGCCCCACCCCATGGCGGCCATATTTTTCAACCAATCAACATGGCTTGAAGGAATCTGATAGAGGGTCACCCAAAGAACATTTCTACAAAATTATTTGAAAATCTGCTCAACACTTTCGGAGAAGAAGATTTTTTAAATTTTCACTATGGTCATATAGAGCAAAAAAGCCCCGCCCTCTGGCGGCCATATTTTTCGACCAATCAACATGGCTCGAAGGAATCTGATAGAGGGTCACCCAATGAACATTTCTACAAAATTATTTGAAAATCGGCTGAACACTTTTTTTTAGTTTTCACTATGGTCATATAAGGCAAAATAGCCCCGCCCTCTGGCGACCATGTTTTTCGACCAATCAACATTTCTTGAGGGAATCTAATAAAGGGTCACCCAAGGAACATTTCTACAAAATTATTTGAAAATCGGCCTGACACTTTCAGAGAAGAAGATTTTTTAAGTTTTCACTATTTTTTTCTTTTGGTTGCTATGGAAACCAGAATTATGGATGGATCAAAAAAAATTGAAGGAATTTAAGAGAGGACATTGAGAGGATGCTTCCTATGAAGTTTCAACCAAATTGGCCAAGTGGTTAGTGAGAAGAAGTCGTTTAAAGGAAAAAGTTTACGCACGCACGGACGCACGCACGGACGCACAACGGACAATTCGCCATGACATAAGCTCGACTGGCTTTCAGCCAGTGGAGCTAACAATGTTGATCAACAAATAATTGAAATCTTTAGAAAGCACACTAATTTTGATGAAATTGCAAGTATGAAACCAGAACATCCTTATAGTTTTTGAGTGGGAGACTAAAAACAACAACATAAGGTAATAGTAATAGATTAACCCTTTCTCACCTGCAGATGCATTTTGACGCAATAGCAGCATACGACTTTTGAAAAAAATTTGGCCAAAGGCTCATGATGAGCAATTCCTCCTTTGACCACAATGTTTTCAACTTTATTTAACAATAAAGCTATCTTTTATAGAGATTTATCAGGTTTTTGTCACTATTTATTCAAAGTCATCTGCTGAAGAATTGTTGTATGTGGGAAAGGTTTAATAGTCTTGATATCCAATAGTTTTTAACAAAGCATGATTTTTCTTTCCTCCATTGCCTTATATTAAACTTTTCCTTTATAAGGCAACTTTATGCTCACGACTACTTGAACAAACTTATTGAAAAAGAAGAAACTTGAAAATTCTCTTTTATTTTTCTTCTCACAATGTTTCAAGTCTGACAATCCCTCCAAAACAAATCCTCCAAATTTCATGATGACTTTATTTCTTCACATATTTTCAGATCATGAATCAGTTCAACAGTTAAGTAACGCAACAAGAGGGCCAAGATGGCCCTAAATCGATCACCTAATTGATAGTAAATTAGTAGCAAATATTTAACTGCAAATATCTGGGAAAATTTTATCAGGGAGTGTAAATGAAACTGCAAAGGAGTGGACACTTCTCAAGAAACAGCTTATCAGTAAAGGCCATTTATATCTTGAAATCTAACAAAAACTTTAATAAGAATGGAATTATAAAGTTTTTGTCATTTTGCACCTTTCCTGATGCCGCCTTGCTGCCCTGTTTTTTCAACGAAATCAATATGGCTTCAACAGTTTATTTAGAGGGTCACTTAAGGAACATTTCTACCAAATTATCTTGCAATCGCACAAGTAGATTATGGAGGAAAAGGATTTTAAAATTTGGGTATTTTTCTCACTTTCTGATGCCGCAGCAACCAAAGTTATCAATGGAATTTAAATCTTTGAACAATTTTGAAAGAGGACCACCAAAGGAACATTCTTGATTCGTATTATATTTTCTTAAAATCTGACAAACACTTTCATAAAAATGGAATTTTTTGATGCCGCCTGACTGCCATGTTTTTCGACCAATCAGTATGGCTTGAACAATTTTTATAGAGGGTCACCCAAGGAACATTTCTACCAAATTATATTTGAATCTGACAGGCAGATTCGGAGGAGAAGATTTTTAAAGTTTGGACATTTTGTCCCCTTTCTGATGCCGCAGCAACCAAAGTTCTCATTGGAATTTTAATCTTAGAACAATTTTGAAAGAGGACCACCAAAGGAACATCCTGTGATGTTTTGTGGAAATTGGTCTATTGGAATGGTAGGAGTTGGTTGTCATTTGTAGCTAAAAGTTCAATTTACCCCTTTTGAGATGACGCCTGGTTGCTATGATTGTGTAACCAATCAAAACGCCTGAATCAAATTAAATAGAGGATCATTACAGTAAGATTCATATTATATTTTCTTAAAATCAGACAAGCACTTTCATAAAAATGGAATTTTCAAATTCTGTCATTTTGCCCCTTTTTTGATGCAGCCTGACTGCCATGTTTTTCGCCCAATCAGTATGGCTTGAACAATTTTTATAGAGGGTCACCAAAGAAACATTTCTACCAAATTATATTTGAATCTGACAGGCAGATTCGGAGGAGAAGATTTTTAAAGTTTGGACATTTTGTCCCCTTTTCTGATGCCGCAGCAACCAAATTCTCATTGGAATTTTAATCTTTGAACAATTTTGAAAGAGGACCACCAAAGGAACATTCCTGTGAAGTTTTGTGGAAATTGTTCTATTGGAATGGTAGGAGTTGGTTGTCATTTGTAGCTAAAAGTTCAATTTACCCCTTTTGTGATGATGCCTGGTTGCTATGATTGTGTAACCAATCAAAACGGCTTAAACAAATTAAATAGAGGATCATTACAGTAAGATTCATATTATATTTTCTTAAAATCAGACAAGCACTTTCATAAAAATGGAATTTTCAAATTTTGTCATTTTGCCCCTTTTTTGATGCCGCCTGACTGCCATGTTTTTCGCCCAATCAGTATGGCTTGAACAATTTTTATAGAGGGTCACCCAAGGAACATTTCTACCAAATTATATTTGAATCTGACGGGCAGATTCGGAGGAGAAGATTTTAAAAGTTTGGACATTTTGTCCCCTTTCTGATGCCGCAGCAACCAAAGTTCTCATTGGAATTTAAATCTTTGAACAACTTTGAAAGAGGCCAACCAGAGGAACAGTCCTGTGATGTTTCACGGAAATTGTCCTTGGAGTTTGGGAGGAGATGATGTTTAAAGCTAAAAGTTAACGCCGGACGGACGACAGACGACGGACGCTGGACAAAAAGTGATAGGAATAGCTCACCTGAGCCTTCGGCTCTGGTGATCTAAAAAGAGATACATTGCACATGTCTCTCTTTGTGATCTGGCTTACCCTTTCCCATGTTCAAACTGGTTAACCCTTTCCCATATTCAGACTGGTTTACCCTTTCCCATACTCTGACTGGTTAACCCTTTCCCACGTTCAGACTGGTTTACCCTTTCCCATACTCAGACTGGTTAACCCTTTCCCACGTTCAGACTGGTTTACCCTTTCCCATACTCAGACTGGTTTACCCTTTCCCATACTCAAATTGGTTTACCATTTCCCATATTCAGACTGGTTTACCCTTTCCCATATTCAGACTGGTTAACTCTATCCAACATTCAGACTGGTTAACCCTTTCCCATACCCAGACTGGTAAGCCCTTTCCCATATTCAGACTGGTTAACCCTTTCCCATATTCAGACTGGTTAACCCTTTCACATATTCAGATGCATTTTGAAGCCTCTGCCGCTGACAACTTTTGCCACAATGTTTTCAATCATATAATAAAATTATACTACAGTTTATAGAGATTTTCAATACTTTTAACTAGATTATTTCAAAGTTGCATATTTACTGTATGAGGATGGCATCAAAAGCTGCCTGGATCAGGGAAAGGGCTAACACTATAACCCTTTCCCACTTACAGACGTATATATGTAGCAGACAAACTTTGAAAACATAGTGTCAAAAGGAGAAATTGCTCATGATGAACAATTTCTCCTTTTGTCACAATGTTTTTAACTCGCTTCAATGGATATGCCTTCATTCATAGGCATTTTCTACAGTTTTACTTGGCTGTTTCTAAAGTCGTCTGTACATATTTGGTGTATGGGGAAAAGTTTTAAGCAGATAAAATGTCCATGATCAATTTACATGTCATTATTATAAAGAGGCAGTTAAACAGCATTTTAGAACAAACACAATATGAATTTCAAATATCTTGGGAATGATACCCTTTACCTGATAAGTTGACTTCAGATGCATAATGCTGCAGAAACCTTTTTAAAACATTGTGGAAAAGGGAGGAATTGCTTAACAAGAGAAATTTCTCGTTTAACACCAATGTTTTCAATTCTGTGTTAAAACTTCTACTAAAGTTAGATGTTATATTTGTGGGTTAGGGTAGAAGAGCTGTGCTTTAAAATTTCATATAGCCTGCATGGTGAGCTGATACTTTTAACTATTTCCCCCATTCAACAAAGTTGCAGCACAGTCTGTAACTTGGCCCCAGAAATTTCCTCAAAATTGATCAGAGCTGTTTTCGCACCTCCAAATCAACATGAAGCAATTAGGGGTCTAAATGGCTATTTCACAGCATGCAACCAAGCTGTTAATTCCTGACCATTATCTGGTAACTGTAAAGAGGATTTTCTACCTCACTTTAGATCAGTTATATATAGCAGACAGACAATATTTGAAATCTTGTGCATTATATTTTAATTTTTAAGAAAAGAAATCAATATGAAAGTTTTATCATTTATATTTGGATTTGTAATATTTATTTAACCCTTTCCCACACACAACTATTCTGCAACGGACTACATTTAGAAAAAATCAATAACAATCTTTATTATTGAATGTATAATTATTGAATTAACTTGAAAACATTTTCGTCAATTTGATAAAAGATCTGTTCACTCCAAAAAGACTCCAACATTCAAATGTTTCCTTTCATGACATTCGGGCTATCACTATATGCAAAAAAGAAGATGCCAGTCAAAAGGGTGGCTTCAAAACGTCAAATCCAAAGAAATGGCTACCACCTCATTCAGTTATTGAGAGACTATGTGACCTATTTCAATTACAAATAGATTACATAGAAACTATCGGGAACCATGACAGTGTGCTTCCAAACTTTGTTGGAAGCGGAATTCTCAAACGAAATAGTGGTGGTGAAATCGAATATGACTTTGGCCCTGAAGCGCACTTTGGGTCATAAGGTGATCTTCCAGAATGTCGTCAAAGGAAAACAAAACGAATGCTTGATGATACACCACAGCATGGAACTCGTCGGAAGAGACTACTTACATCAACTCCCAAATCAAAATCAAGTGAAAAATGACCCGATACAAGCTTACTACAAATGGTCTAAATGTTAATATCAATGTTAAACTATTCCCATTTCTGACGCCTTAATAGCAGACGTCGTTTGGAAACATTGTGGCTCGCTGTGTGATTACTTTGTTCATGGCTATATTTTAATCACTCTACTACACAGTTTATTTTGTATCCTTGCTACGTCTCCTTTAAAGGAAAGGGCGTGATTAGCAGTTGTAACATTAAAACATACAGTATGCAGTGAATGATAAAACTACCTGTATAAAAATGCTTTGTTCAATTATGTGTTTCTTTAATATTATATGATCATAGAATAGGGTTATATCAAGTAAGTCGATTCGCTTTTGAAAATACATAAAATAATTGAGCGCCTGTAGCACTTATGACCGACCATTAATTGTATTTAGACTTATGTCTGCAGCAGACGGATTTTGAAAACATAGTGACAAAAGAAAAAATTGCACAAAGTGTGCGATTTCTGTTTTTGCCACAATGTTTTCAACTTTTTGTCATATGTTATCTATTCATTTATAGAGATTTTCTATATTTTGACAAAATATGTTCAGAATTGTCGTAGGAAAAGTGTTAAAATCCTTACAAATAGACAAAATTATCAGAGATAATTGATGTCTCCGTTCAGGGATGCAATAACTGCATATTGTACAATATGTAGCGTGGCCATCAAAATAATTATAGATGTCTATATATGTATAGTAAGACTACCTGTACCACATATTAATAAGAATTAGTGAGTTTTAAGGTACACAGACATTGTTTTATGTTTTATTATATGTTATACAAAAAAAAAAGTCAGGTCACTTTAATCAAAGATTTACTTACTTACTGATTATTACTTGTATACCAAAGTATTAAGCAACTTTTGTTAACTGATCAATTACATATCTTTATTGTATTTGCTTAACTTTTTGTTCAGTCGCAATGGCATTACATATCATCAACTTAAGTCCGATATTTATTGTCATGTGGGTGCTGGATAAAATTATATCTCCTGTATGCGTACATGGGATTGTGTATGTATGAATTATAACAAATCCCAAACCAAAATACTAGCTCGCAGCAAGCTCGTGACAAGTGCGCCATAAGCTTGCGCAAGCTCACTGTAATCTTATTAAGCTTGCAGCCCTAGAAATTTAAGTTTGCTGGCGCGCGCAAGGACATTAAGCTTGCGGATAGTTCTTGTTTCGCAAACTTCTCGTAAGCTTGCCGCAAACTTAGAATTAGTTATGTTTGCGACAAGCTTGCAAGTTTGCAACAACAACAACAGGAAGTTGATTTTCTAATTTTCAAAATGGAGGCTTACCATGTGGCAGTTAAAATTTAGGCAATGTTTTTCACAATATTCTAGTTTATCATCAAATATAATTTTCAAAGGGACTTGTCAGTAACACTTCTTTACATGATAATGAAAATGCAGATAAAATAAACTTTAAATGAAGATTTAAAAGTACAGAATTTACTCAGAAATGGCAATGTCTGCAACTGGTAAAATGGAAACTCTTGACAGGTAAACTTCTTTAGTTAATGACTGTTTATTCAGTGATTTATAGTGAACATTTATTATGTTGGAAAGTGTTAAGACAGAAAATTTCAGTAATTAGTATATATATTTTCAATTTATGCATAAAATAATTAAAATTTATATATGATTTTGGATGTTATTTGAAATCTTTGGTAAAGAAGAATTTGTTTATATTGAGCAATTTCTCCATTCGTCACAATGTTTTCAAAAACATTACTTTTGTTTAAATATATTTTCAATATTTTTCTCCTGATTATTTCAATTGCCTACTGCAGATTTGTTGTGTATGAGAATGGGTGAAAGGTCTTATACGACCATAAAACAGTTAAATGAAGCTCAAACTTATCTTAAGATTGCTATTGTTTTGGTTTGGGTATAATTAAGTAGGTATATATAATTCTATTTTACATAGAAGCTTTCTATTTGACATATATAAGTTTTCTATTTCATATATCATTGTAGGAAAGTATCAGATATGATTCTAAAGACATTATTAACCCTTTCTCTCATATAGATGCATCTTGATACACATGCAGCAAGCAGATAACTATTGAAAACAATGTGACAAAAGGTGAAATCGCTCATAACAAGCAATATTCCTTTTGCCAAAATGTTTTCAACTCTATTCTTTAATTATTGTTTTATATAATTGTGGCTGTATGTTTTCAAAAATTTAAGCATGCAACCCTGCAACCTTGGTATGATTGCGCAAGCTTGCAAGCGCGCAATTAAGATTGTAAAGGTTCCTATCGCAAGCGTGCACAACCTTGCAAGCGTGCGCAACCTTGCAAGCGTGCGATTATGCCTGCAACCCCGCAAGCTCCATATGATCACGCAAGCTTGCAAGCGCACAATTAAGCGTGCAACCCAGGTATGATTGCGCAAGCTTGCAAGCGCACAATTAAGATCGTAAAGGTTCCTATCGCAAGCATGCGCAACCTTAATAAGGTTGCGGGAAGTACGCAAAAAACTACCATTCTGCAAGCTTAATTAAATAATAAGCTTGCGCATGCTTACTATTAAGATCGCGAATGTTCCTATCGCAATCTAACTGCATGCTTAAATAAGATTACGGCACGCTTAGTTGCAATCTTGCCACAACCTTGCTGCAAACTTAATTAAGCTCGCTGTTTTGGTTTGGGATGGGCAATATTGTCATATTGCCTGGTCATACACAAACAGTATCTGCAGCCAAAGGACATGTCTTGTTAGTTAACCAACGGCTTCCTTTCACAATTAATGAATGCTGTGGTTATACAGTAGCAATTATTGTTGAATATATTGACCAATCAATACACATTTTTGATAAATTAAGTCAAAGCATTTGTTTAACCCTTTCCCTCATACGACATTTCTTAAGCTGACGACTTTATACATTTTATCAAAACATAGCAAATCTCTATAATTGAATGGATGACCTGTAACTTTAAGTAGAAAACATTGTGGCAAAAGGAGAAATTGCACTGTTTTAAAAAAAAAACGTCTGCTGCAGAGGCGTCAGAAAGCGTCTATATGAGAGAAAGGGTTGACAATATGTATACAATTGGCTCAATACATAATTAAACACAGATTTTTTGACATCCAGTCAAATATGTTTGATCATGTATATAAATAAGAATTTAGAGGCAAGAATATTCTTTGAAACAACAGTTACTGTTTCCCACATAAAACAAATCTGCAGCAGAAGACTTGAAAACAATTAGCCAAAAATATGGAAACTGTCATCAAATAAAAGAAAATATTTTGAATGAACAAAACATTGTAACAAAAGGCAAAATTTCTTATTTATCATTTTTGCCTAAATGTTTTTGTCAAATGTTGTTTGCTGCAGCCCACCAGAAGAGGTTTTTTATGAGGGAAATAGATATGTTAACATGATAAAATCATCCTTTTTTAGATTTTTTTTCTGTTAAATGATCAGAATATTCTCATGTCAAATATATGGTTAATAAAACATATTGATTAATACAACTTGTTGAATTTATAATATTTCCACTAGCTCTATCAAGGTAGATTGAGAACTCACTTGTCTAGGCTTCTTAACGGTTTATTACCTGATGAGGGAATTACCATGAAGAAATTTAGGGCCATTAAAGGTCACACCAGGGTGTTAATTACAGACCCTGCTGAGATAACCAGATAGCCCATTTCTATGAATTCTCGGGAAATGTGGGGCTAAGTTACAGACTGAGCAGACGAATTTGAATACATCTTGACAAAAATATCTGTTAATGAAAGTATAATAATTGAAAAGAATTGAAAATATTATGGCGAAACAAGACATTGCTCATTATGAGCGTTTTCTCCTTTTGTTAAAATGTTATAAAGTCATTTGCTGCAGGAGTGTCAAAATGTGTCTATTTAGAGTGATGTCCCATCATGACTGCACACAGCCAATTTGAATAGACCATTCGTTTTGCACTCAGTCATTTTCAGTTTTGCACTCAGACCCAAGATACAAAACCGGGGTACTATGTATATACCTACATAGATGTCAATATCTTAATTATTCCTGAAGACAATTTTCAACCCTTTCCCACATACAACAAATCTGCAGCAGAAGAATGTAACATCTAGGCACAAATATGGAAAGTCTTTAAATATGAAAGGACAATTATCGAATATAGTTGAAAACATTGTGGAAAAAGGTGTCTATTGAGATTCTTAAAGCTCATTTCTCTTTTTGCCCAACATGTTTTCAAGTCTTTTCAGTAATGATACTTTCATTTTTATATATTTATTGACAATTTTGCCTAGATATTTTCAAAGATGCCTGCTGCGAATTTGATGTACGTGGGAAAAGGTAAAAGTAGGTTGAGTTCATCCTAAGCAATGACTTTATAACCCTATAAATTTACTATTGAAAACCTAAAGTTAGTTTTATCATAAATCATTTGAATGGTGTAACAATTATATTATTACCAGTACTACCAGTATGACAATTATATAATGGCATTTCCTAGTATATTACCAGTATTACAATTAATTATCACTGTATTTCCTAGATAAATTATCAAATAACCAGTACTACCAATAATACAATAATTATTATATCACAGCATTAATCCTAGAAAAATCATTAAATTACCAGTACTACCAGTATTACAATTATATCACAGCATTTCCTAGAAAAAATATTAAATAACCAGTACTACCAGTATTACAATAATATCACAGCATTTCCTAGAAAAAATATTAAATTACCAGTACTACCAGTGTTACAATTATATCACAGCATTTCCTAGAAAAAATATTAAATTACCAGTACTACCAGTGTTACAATTATATCACAGCATTTCCTAGAAAAAATATTAAATTACCAGTACTACCAGTATTACAATTATATCACAGCATTTCCTAGAAAAAATATTAAATTACCAGTACTACCAGTATTACAATTATATCACAGCATTTCCTAGATAAATTATTAAATTACCAGTACTACCAGTATAACAATTATGTCACGGCTTTTCTTAGATAAATTATTAAATAACCAGTACTACCAATAATTACAATTATATCACAGCATTTCCTAGATAAATTATTAAATTACCAGTACTACAATTATATCACGGCATTTCCTAGCCAAACATAAAATTGGTAAAACCGATGGATGCTCCCTGAAGTATAGCCAGGACACGGAAATGGTGATAATATGCATGTATCCTCTTTTAGAGAAGCTTCATTGAATACAAGTCAGTAGTTGCCTAGAAATAGCCTGGACAAAATTTCGCTAAGTCATATTATATAGAAATTAAACGGGCAAGAACTCCGGAAAAAATCATCGAACCAGAACAAAGAGATAACATGCACATCTCCTCTTGTTAGCGAAGCTTTCCATAAAGTTTCATTGAATTCAAGTCAGTAGTTATTGAGAAATAGCCTGGACAAAATTTTCCTATGTCATATGATATAGCATTTAAAAGGGAAAAAACTCAGTGTAAAATCATTGAACAATATGCACATCTCCTTGTGTAAGTGAAGCTAAGAACAATTGAGTAATTCCCCTCTTTAGTTCCATACTGTGGAAAACGAAGTCAGTAGTTTCTAAGAAATAGCCTAAACGGTCAAAATGGAAAAATTAATCTTTATGACTAATTCTTCTTTCACCACAATGTTTTTAATAGTCATCTGCTGAAGACATGTCAAATGCATCTGGGTTAAGGTCATCTATCGAAGCTGCAAGGATTGATAGTAGACAATTCATCCCTACTGTGCTATTTTTGAAAATAGATTTTGAAATAATGATGTACCATCTTATGACAAAAACAGTGAAATTATTCTGGTTTATATTGCCTTTATATTACCTATGAAAGAATGTGTTTTCCTGGGGGCCATTTGAAACATTATCCGTTTGTTTTCTTCCGCATCATTTGACTGGACACACTATACCCCTATTTGGTATACTCATGAATGCTGTCAGCATCACTTGACTGGACACACTATACCCCTATTTGGTATATTTATGAATGCTGTCTTTAGACTTAATCCTCTTTAGTAGCTCAGCCAAGAGTTCTGATTGAATAGTTGACCCCTATAATACCTTATTCAATTAACCAAATGAACCTTTTCCCACGATAAATCTGTGAGATACTTTTTTTGCAATTCTTTGAAACAAAATGTTATCATTGAGTAGAGTTGAAAACATTAAGGAAATTTCTCCTTTTATAAAGTTTTCAAAAGTTGTTTGCAAAAAGGGCGCCATTCTCATTTAACCCTTTCCCTCATATAGACGCTTTCTGACGTCTCTGCAGCAGACGGCTTTTTGAAAACATAGTGACAAAAGAAGAAATTGCTCAAAATAAGCAATTTCTCCTTTTGCCACAATGTTTTCCACTTTTAGTCATAGGTTATCCATTTAATTATAGAGATTTTCTATTTTTTGACAAAATAAATATCTTCAAAGTCGTCTGCTGCAGAATTGTTGTATGAGAGAAAGGGTTAAACCATCCCTAAACTTCACTGGCTTGCATGTAGATCTGATTACTGCCCCATGCAGATTGACTCAGATTGACCTTTGTGTCAGCCAATCAACTTGCCCTTACCAAATCATTTATAACCCTTTCCCTCATACCGACTCTTTTCAACAGCGGACAACTTTTGAAAACATTGTGACAAAATAAGAAATTGTTCTCGAAAAGGGCCATATTTCTTACAAAAATCTTGACGGATTTATGTACTCTTGTTTGTTGACAGAAGTAATGATGGTTAATAAGTGTTGTAAGTTTCGAAGCCATATCTGTAAATGGTTTTGAAAGAAAGTGAGTTGGTACAAAAAACTTAACCAAATATTCTAAGTAAAATAAGGGCCATAATTCTTACAAAAACCTTGACAGAGTTATGTACTCTTGTCTGTTGATGGAGGTAATTAATGACTGGGAATAAGTGTTGTAAGTTTCAAAACAACATCAGATTCTGTAATGGTTTTGACAAAAAAGGGATTGGTACAAAAACCTTAACCAAGGTGTTAACAAAAATAAGACATTGCTTAGGAAAAACCTCATGTCTTGTTTTTTACGACAATGTCTTTTACAATTATTTCCAGATATCATATTTCAATACCATCAGACGAACTTAACCCTGTTCCACGAAGAACAAATCTGCAGCAGACAACTTTGAAATAGCTAGCCAAAAACAATCATTTTGAGCAATTTCTCCTTATGTCAGAATGTTTTCAAAAATGGTCTGCTGCAGAGATGTCAGAAAGCGTCTGAATGTGGGAAAGGGTTAAACATGTTTTGTCAGGTAACTTATTACAGGAGGCTGATGTGGCCTTGTATAGTTCACCCAACAACCATTAAATAGAAGGCCCATGTGGCCTTGTATCATTCACCCAACAACCATTAAATAGAAGGCCCATGTGGCCTTGTATCATTCACCCAACAACCATTAAATAGAAGGCCCATGTGGCCTTGTATCATTCACCCAACAACCATTAAATAGAAGGCCCATGTTGCCTTGTATCATTCACCCAACAACCATTAAATAGGAGGCCCATGTGGCCTTGTATTGTTCATCCTACCATTAAATAGAAGGCCCATGTTGCCTTGTATCATTCACCCTAACATTAAACAGGAGGCCCATGTGGCCTTGTATCATTCACCCAACCATTAAACAGGAGGCCCATGTGGCCTTGTATAGTTCACCAAACCATTAAATAGAGGCCCATGTGGTCTTGTATCATTCACCCTACCATTAAATAGGAGGCCCATGTGGCCTTGTATTGTTCACCCTACCATTAAATAGGAGGCCCATGTGGCATTGTATCATTCACCCAACCATTAAACAGGAGGCCCATGTGGCCTTGTATAGTTCACCCAACCATTAAATAGGAGGCCCATGTGGCCTTGTATCATTCACCCTACCATTAAATAGGAGGCCCATGTGGCCTTGTATAGTTCACCCAACCATTAACCAGGAGGCCCATGTGGCCTTGTATCATTCACCCTACCATTAAATAGGAGGCCAATGTGGCCTTGTATTGTTCACCCTACCATTAAAAAGGAGGCCGATGTGGCATTGTATCATTCACCCAACCATTAAACAGGAGGCCCATGTGCCCTTGTATCATTCACCCAAACATTAAACAGGAGGCCCATGTGGCCTTGTATTGTTCACCCAAACATTAAACAGGAGGCCCATGTGGCCTTGTATCATTCACCCAAACATTAAATAGGAGGCCAATGTGGCCTTGTATTGTTCACCCGACCATTAAACAGGAAGCCATGAGGCCTTTGTATCGTTCACCTGACCATTAAACAGGAGGCCCATGTGGCCTTGTATCGTTCACCCAACCATTAAATAGGAGGCCCATGTGGCCTTGTATTTGTTCACCCAAACATTAAACAGGAGGCCCATGTGGCCTTGTATCATTCACCCAACCATTAAATAGGAGGCCCATGTGGCCTTGTATTTGTTCACCCAAACATTAAACAGGAGGCCCATGTGGCCTTGTATTGTTCACCCAACCATTAAACATGAGACCCATGTGGCTTTGTATTGTTCACCCAAACATTAAACAGGAGGCCCATGTGGCCCTTTATTGTTCACCCAACCATTAAACAGGAGGCTCATGTGGCCTTGTATTGTTCACCCGACCATTAAACAGGAGGCCAATGTGGCCTTGTATCGTTCACCCAACCATTACACAGGATACCCCTGTGGCCTTGTATTGTTCACCCGACCATTAAACAGGAGGCCCATGTGGCCTTGTATCGTTCACCCAACCATTAAACAGGAGGCCTTGTATCGTTCACCCGACCATTAAACAGGAGGCCCATGTGGCCTTGTATCGTTCACCCGACCATTAAACAGGAGGCCCATGTGGCCTTGTATCGTTCACACAACCTGGGTTCTTCAGCCTTGTATCAAACCAGCAATTTCAGAAAAGAATAAATTTACAGTTTTGAAAACTTTCTCACTTTCTCATGCCGAATGGTAGTCATGGTTTCTACAAATTAATATGATCAGACAAGCAGTTACAGAGCAAAAGAATGTTAAAGTTTTGTCATTTTACACATTATTCCGGTGCCTTTGGCAACCATGTTTTTCAAACGATCAATGTTATTTCAATATTTTTTGTAAAGGGTCACTTAATCATTTATTCTGTTGAATTATCATGAAATGAGACAACTACTTTCAGACCAGATGAACCTTTGCCTTTTGAACCAATCAAAATGGCCTGAACAAGTTTGTAGAGACTCAATTAAGGAACATTTCTAGCAAAATGTTTTCATTTTTAAAACTGCATTTCTGATGCTGCAGCAACCCGATTTCTAAATAGAAAATTAATTCTTTGAAATACTTTTTTAACCCTTTCCCACATATATTGCAGACGACAACTTTGGTAACATCTAGACAAAAATATGGAAACTCTCTAATACAAGGAAGTATAATTTTCAAAATCAGTTAATCAAAATATTGTTGCAAAAGGTGAAATTGCTCATCATGAGCAAATTCACCTTTTGTCACACCTTTTGTCACATTGTTTGCAATAGTAGTCTGTTGCAGAGGTGTCAGAAAGCATCTTTATGTGGGAGAGGGTAAAAGAAGCCACCAAAAATTTATTCCTCTGCAGTTTGGTTAAACTTGGCCCAATGGTTTAAGAGATGTTGTCTTAAAGAAATGGTGTGATCATAATGGCTCACCTTGAGCACTTTGTTGGTTTGTTGGTTATGTAATTGATGTTTGATAATGTTACTAAGCAGTGTCTGTCTAAACACTCAATTTTGACAGAAAGGCTTAACCCTTTCCCACATACAACAAATCTGCAGCAGACAACTTTGATAGGTTAATTATTAAAAAGAGTTGAAAACATTGTGACAAATGGAGAAATTTGTTTGTTTTGAGCAATTTCTTCTTTTGCCACCATGTTTTCAAAAGTCGTCTGCTGCTATTACGTCAAAATGCGTCTGCAGATGAGAAAGAGATAAAGGCCTAAACCAATCAACCAAACTAACCATGTAAAGGTATATACGGTAAATTTCATGCACACAGCCCCAAAGATTTCTTTATCAAAACACCCAAAAGGTAGATGGTAATCAAAGTTTACTGTATAAAGGTGATACATCGAAACACCCATAATGATAACATAACCCCTGGGACAGTGACGGAGACACTTATAAAAATATAACAATACAACATTAAAGTTATCATGGAATTATAAGAACCAGTTTTATCACTTTGATAAACTGAAAAATCTTTGTTTTTTCTGTCATTTTGGTAAGTAGAACATTTTAATCATAAAACATCATGATCTGAAAAAGTGAGAGAATTATTTAGAAAATTATCTTAACTTAATTGGAAATTAAATATTAGAGAATTTTTATTTTCTTCAAACTATAAAACGGACAAAAAAAATAAAACATTCAAAAATTATAACCACATGACTTGTTATCCCACTAAATATTAGTGGATCAAATATTATTTCTACAGATTTTGCCTCCGATGATAGGGGCGGGGCCATCAACTCAGGGGCCTCAACTTCGAACCCTGGTTTGACCATTCATACGTTTAGACAGATAATTGAATAAAGTAATTTTGAATAGCTTCATTCTTCTTCCACCAAATTGGGAATGAATGGGCTGAATGGTCTATGTGGATGGGTAGCTAGTTGTGAGAAATACTGGTGACCTGGTCATACTGATATCCATGAAATGAAATACCAATAAACGTCAATGTCCGCATCTGTGGTGTAGAAGTAGAGTGCCTGACTCGGGTGTGGGAGAACATTTATCAAGAATGGGCATGAAACCACAATGAATGGACACTGTAAATGACACAGCATATCAGTAAAGGACATTTATTATAACATTAAGGCATTCTAATTAAGCTGCAGAAAGCCCAAAGTAACAAGTAATTATTCAATAATAAAAAGATTAGCTATCCCCAGTCAATATGGCTTGAGAAATTGTTGCAGTCTCAGGGTCACATAAGAAAGATTTTTACTAATCATCTTTGAATCCAACCATTAGATTCATAGAATAAAAGTTTTGTCATTTTGCCCATTTTCTGATTCCACCTTACTGCAAATTTTTAACCAATCAATATAGCTTGCAGGGTTTTCCAAATTTCCCCCAAAATAAATTCCTGTGAGTCCATGTGGACACAATAAATACCAATCATTTGATTATAGTCATAAAGTGGACCTCCAAAATGTATAAAATGTCCCCAAGTTTTGATGACAAGGGGGTCAAAATGACCCCTAAGTTTCAAAGCTGAGGGAAAACCTTGGCTTGAACAATTTCAAAAGAGGTTCACCTCTACAATTTTTCTGCCAAATTATTTGAAAAAGAGAAGTAGAATTTAAATTTTTGTCATTTTGCCCCTTTTCTGATGCTGGAAGCTATGTTTTTTAACGAATCAAAATGGCTTGAAATATTTGTAGATGGTCATTTGATGAATATTTCTGTGTCACATTATTTTCGAATCATACAAGCATTTTCAGACGAGATTATTAATTTTGTCATTTTACGCCTTTTCTGATGCTGGGTGGCGAGAATATTTTGAAACAAATCAATATTCTGAGTTCTAGAAAAGAGTATTTCACATCCCAAAATCCTTATAAGACCATCAAATCATATGCATTATGTACTCAAAAGAATTGTCTCACTGAGATGATTCTTTTTAACAACCACAACATAGGTTAATTTGATAAATAACTGAGATATTGTGGGGAAAGAGATGTATATTCCTCCTTATCTGGACCTCTGAATATTGCTTGAAAAAGTTATATAGAGGGTCACCAAAGGAACATTCATTTTCTGTTACATTAACTTGAAACGGACAAGAACTTTCAAAGAAATCATTTATTAATTTTAAACTTGTTCCATGGTTAAGGAAATGTCTTTTGAAGCTAAAACCACCGTTAGTCCAAATAGTACAATTATAGGTACAGATTCTACCCAAACATCTTTGCTCACAGGTCTAAATGACCGCTGTTTTTCAAATTATAGGTACATATCTACCCAAACATCTTTGCTCACAGGTCTGAATGGCCGCTGTTTTTCAAAAAGATTCTAGAAACCTTCAATGACTAATTGGCAAACAGTAGAGAGTAAATAGCTAATTTAAATCAAACTGAACAGATATGCAGGCTTATCTGTTTCTAAACAGGTTGGAAATGCATTGCAGTTGGTTGTTGTAAATATATTCTGCAACTTTTCTTTGGAAACTTTCACTTGTGAAGAGGCTGGCATGGGTAATGAGGCCACTGGCTTATAGTCAAACAATTGGCCCATTTTATTCAATTGAAATATGATCAAAAGAACGATTAAGGGAAGTCCTCATGAGAATAAACAGAATGTTTCATTATACCCTACATTTCCTCTTCTTTAATAGAACTCAGTTAATCCATTATCAAATACTCTATTGGAAGAGATGTCTGAATAGAAGGCACTGAAAAACAAATTATAACATATGAAAATCGCTGATTTGAACAGTTTTTCCATTTGCCCCTTTTTCCCCCCAATACTGGGCTGCTGCAAAACTGTGTCTTGTCTGTTATAGGGGAATTGTAAACAACAATTCCATGTTTAAATCACATAGTCATGTTGTACAAACAGTCATATCTTTATTTGAATTTTATTACATCATGCAGTGCCCTAAAATCTAGGCTTTTTTTGTGCAAATATACTGCATCAACCCCAAAAATATGTTTTACTTATTTTCCTATGCACCCTTTCCCACAAGGATATGCTTTTTGACGCCTGTGCAGCAGACAACTTTTATAAACATTGTGGTAAAAGGAGGAATTGCTCATATGATGAGGCAACATTTGAAAAATTATTTCTATTTTTTTTATTTCTAAAAATTGTTATAATTACAAATATTATTATTAGCAAATAAAATTCTGTTCTGTAAACACATGCATGGCAAACATATGGAATATTTTAAGTATAACTATTGAATAAAATGTGGCAAAAGGAGAAAATGCACACTGTTTTCAAACTGCAGCAGACAGCTTTTTGAAAACATAGTGACAAAAGAAGAAATTGCTCAAAACAAGCAATTTCTCCTTTTGCCACAATGTTTTCCACTTTTAGTCATAGGTTATCCATTCAATTATAGAGATTTTCAATTTTTTGACAAAATATGTTCAAAGTCATCTGCTGCAGAATTGTGTATGAGGGTAAGGGTTAATAGACAACTAATTTTGATCTGGCACAGTGGATGAATTTTAATGAGCATATTCAAACTAATCTCTATCACGAATCACTTGCTTAAAAAAAGTATTTCAAAAGAGAAGGTTTTTATCTAGATAAAGAGGATGCTGCTCTACCTCGAAAGGCCAAATTGCTCATTATGAGCAATTTCACCTTTTGTAACTATGTTTTTAAATTTAATAATTAAACTCTCATTTATGTAGATTTATTCACAATTTTGACAAGATGTTTTTAAAGTCATCTGCTACAGATTTTGTGTATGTGGGAAAGGGTTAATAACAAGACATCCGTATTTTCTCATATTTCATTTCAATCCTTACCTTTCTGATTCTTGCAACTGATATTATTATCTTTAACCCTTTCCCTTATACGACAATTCTGCAGCAGTCGACTTTGAACATATTTTGTCAAAAAATAGAAAATCTCTTAAATTGAATGGATAACCTATCACTATCAGCCGCGTCAGAAAGCATCTATATGAGGGAGAGGGTTACAAATTAAAATTAATAGCCCATGAAATGAAAATCAATCATTTCATTAAATGACAATAAATAAGATATTTGAAGATTATAACTACCGGTACTATAATAGCTGTTAATATCTTCTACACTTTTGATAATTTATGATAATTACAGATTTCATCACCCAAAATTATGCAAAATTTACCCCAGCTATTACCTCTTAACCCTTTACCTCATACAACAATTCTGCAGCAGACGACTGAAAATATTTTGTCAACAAAATTTGAAAATCTCTATAATTGAATGGATAACCTATGACTAAAAGTGGAAAACATTGTGGCAAAAGGAGAAATTGCTCTGTTGTCACTATGTTTTCAAAAAGCTGTCTGCAGCAGAGGCATCAGAAAGTGTCTATATGATGGAAAGGGTTAAAACCCTTTCAGATGATGCATGATGAAATACATCCCAACAAGCAAATTCATGAAATTTATATCCCCCGCTTGCAGGAAATATTGTAGGAAAATGTTGAGGTTAGGTTTAAACATGTCGGTAGACTTTTTATTGAACATGTATTACAGGGTAAATTAAACGAACTTGGCCTAGGTTGTTAATTAAGGGACCAAAACTCCACCAAAAGTGACGATCGAACTAGGCCTAGCCCTTAAGGCATTTAACCTTGTTACCAAGTTTGAAAAAAACCGGTTCACATTTGTGGCAGTTATTGCACAGAAACAACAAGAAACAACATTTTTTGTTAAATAAAGGGCCATAACTCCACCGAATAAAGTCCGCCGAAAGTGACGATCGAACTTGGCCTAGCCTTTAAGGCATTTAACCTTGTTACCAAGTTTGAAAAAAAAAACGATTCACATTTGTGGCAGTTATTGCACGGAAACAGCAAGAAACGACATTTTTTGTTAAATAAGGGGCCATAACTCCACCGAATAAAGTCCGCTGAAGTGACGATCGAACTTGGCCTAGCCCTTCAGGCATTTAACCTTGTTACCAAGTTTGAAAAAAAAAAAATCACATTTGTGGCAGTTATTGCAAAGAAACAGCATGAAACGACATTTTGTGTTAAATAAGGGGCCACAACTCAACTAAATAAAGTCCGCCGAAAGTGACGATCGAACTTGGCCTAGCCCTTAAGGCATTTAACCTTGTAACCAAGTTTGAAAAAAAAACGGTTCACATTTGTGGCAGTTATTGCACGGAAACAGCAAGAAACGACATTTTTTGTTAAATAAGGGGCCATAACTCCACCGAATAAAGTCCGCTGAAGTGACGATCAAACTTGGCCTAGCCCTTAAGGCATTTAACGTTGTTACCAAGTTTGAAAAAAAAAGGTTCACATTTGTGGCAGTTATTGCACGGAAACAGCAAGAAACGACATTTTTTGTTAAATAAGGGGCCATAACTCCACCAAATAAAGTCCGCCGAAAGTGACGATCGAACTTGGCCTAGCCCTTAAGGCATTTAACGTTGTTACCAAGTTTGAAAAAAAAAGGTTCACATTTGTGGCAGTTATTGCACGGAAACGGCAAGAAACAACATATTTTGTTAAATAAGGGGCCATAACTCCACCAAATAAAGTCCGCCGAAAGTGATATTCGAACTTGGCCTAGCCCTTAAGGCATTTAACGTTGTTACCAAGTTTGAAAAAAAAAGGTTCACATTTGTGGCAGTTATTGCACGGAAACGGCAAGAAACAACATATTTTGTTAAATAAGGGGCCATAACTCCACCAAATAAAGTCCGCCGAAAGTGATATTCGAACTTGGCCTAGCCGTTAAGGCATTTAACCTTGTTACCAAGTTTGAAAAGAAACGGTTCACATTTGCGGCAGTTATTGCACGGAAACGAAGTGTGACGGACGGACAGACGGACGGACGGACGGACAAACCGAAATTAATAACCCCCCTTTTTTTCTTCGAAAAAGCGGGGGATAACAAAGATCTTTATCAGGGTCTTACTAACCCTTTCCCTCATACAGATGCTTTCTGATGCCTCTGCAGCAGACAGCCTTTTGGAAACATAATGGCAAAAGGAGAAATTGCTCAAAATTTCTCCTTTTGCCACAATGTTTTCCTCTTTTAGTCATAGGTTATCCATTCAATTATAGAGATTTTCTATTTTTTGACAAAATATGATCAAAGTCGTCTGCTGCAGAATTGTCGAATGAGGGAAAGGTTAACCCTTTTACACACCATTTATTTTTGCCTAGAGGTGTTTTCAAAGTTCAAAGTTGTCTGCTGCAGATGTCTTGTTTGTGTTAAACTTTAGGGTTAACTTAATTTGTTTGTATTGTGTTTTACACAGCTTTCAATAGATTTCTCATATCATAGACTGGGTAAATTGACCAGGACCACCTATAGCCTCTTTATCCTGACACCAGCATGTCAGTCGTCATCTTTACCCCACAATCCTGAGCGCCAAGGAGGGAAAGTCATTACTACTAGTTTTAGCTCGTCTTTGTATCGAAGAACAGAAGTACAGAAGTATAGGTATTGTATCATCCTCATCATCTGTGTCACCCAAAACTTTAACCATACCTCATAACTTTTTTTTCTCAATATTTTCAAAATGAAACTAGGATCGAACAATGATGCATGTCTATGCCAAATCACATAACTCTAGCTTTAATAATTATTCAGTAAAGTCCCTTTTTCGACTTAGTAAAAAGCAGACGAGCGTTGGCGTTTGCTTGTGGTTTGATTGCGGTGCTCTTGTTAAAGTCTGGTATGACCCGGCAAAGGTTTACTTAATAGGGAAAGCGTTCAGCAGATTTATAAGTCAAACCTTTTCCAGGGTGAAGCAAACAATTTAGATTTGTATCAGGCTATATGGATGATGTCATATATGTGCCTGGAAGGTGTAGTAAAGGATTTATCAGGTCATAGAACGGGTTGCCTAGTTGCCTCAAGATATTGTTTCTCTCAATATTATAAAATAGAAGTACTTTATTGTGTATTTACTTTGTTTTATAAGCAAATATACAAGGTCAACAAGTAACATTGGTTTGGTTTATTTCTGTAATATTTCCCTATACTGTCCCTTTCACTGATAGAGAAAACTACTGACACCTTTTGAATACATTGTAGGAAAGGGTGAATTAGTTCAAGATGAGTAATTTCTCCTTTTCACACAATGTTTTCAACTATGTATCAAAATGACCCTTCTGATATTCAAAATGTTAGATTTTTGTTCTCTGATATCTTTAAAGCAGGTAAACTGTCAACTTTATTAACCCTTTCCCACATACAACCAAGATTGGAGCAGTCGACTTTGAAAACAACTAGGCAAAAATATAGAAAACCCCTACAAATGATTGTACAATTATTAGATAGAGTTGAAAAGCATTGTGGCAAAAGTAGAAATTGCTCTTTCTGGGCAATTTCTCTTTTTGCTGCAAAGATTCAAAAGACGTCTGCTGCATATGCATCAGAAAGCGTCTTTATGGGGGAAGGGGTTAAATGCAGCTTTACAAAGAGCTTCTGATGAAATGTTTTAGAAACCAGCAAAACATTGTGGAGTATTAAATCACCCAGGGAAATGACTCTTACAACACAAATTTTTCAAATATACAGATAACAATATCGATATTTTACCTGTCTATTGTTGAACAAGGCGTTATGCAAACATGTGTTTTAACGTTATAGTCATATTTGGTGTTTCAAAGTCTCAAATGTTAGGTTTTTGAAAATTTATAATTCTATTCCCACATATTTCACGTAATAAAATTTTGGGAGCCAAGCAAGACCTGAGTGTTATAACGAGATCCGCTTTAAAACGGAGAGTGTTATAGAGGAATGCCAGTGTATATGTAGCAAAGACTGTAACCAATTTCAACATACAGCAGATGCGTTTTGATGCCTCTGCAGTGGACAACTTTTGAAAACATTGAGGCAAAAGGGGAAACTGCTCATAATGTTTTCACTTTATTCAATAAATCATTCTTTCATTTATACAGATTTTCCATATTTTTTACTAGTTCATTTCAAGGTCTTCTGCTACAGATTTAATTATATGTGAGAAAGGGTTAAGTTTTTGAAACCTAACAAAACAATATGAAGTTATAAATCACCAGGGAAAATTACTACCAATGTTTCAAATATATGCAGCAAATACTTTAACCCTTTCCCACATACAACAAATCTGCAGCAGACAACTTTGAACAAATTTACTCAAGATACAGAAAATCTCTAGAAATGATGGTATAGTTACTGAAAAAAGGTTGAAAACATTGTGGCAACAGGACAAATTGCTTGTTTGGACAATTTCTTTTTTTTGACACAATGCTTTCAAAGTAGTCTGCTGCAGATTTGTCAAAATGCCTCTATGTGTGGGAAAAGGTTAAAAATGACTGCATGACCAATATTCAAATAAAAAAAATAGTACATGTACTTAAATTTAAAAATAATTATCAGTACATGTATTTGAGAATATTGGTCATGCAGTCTTTTTTTTAACAATAGTTTTAAACTTCTAAAGAAGTTAGACAATGAATTGCTAGTTTTAACCCTTTCCCTCATACGACAATTCTGACGCAGACGACTTTGAACATATTTTGTCAAAAAATAGAAAATCTCTACTTAAATGGATAACCTATGACTAAAAGTGGAAAACATTGTGACTAAATGAGAAATTGCTCGTTATGTCACTATGTTTTCAAAAAGCTGTCTGCTGTAGAGGCGTCAGAAAGTGTCTATATGGGGAAAGGGTTAAAACCCTTTCAGATGATGCATGATGAAATGTGTCTCAACCAATCAATATGGTTAGAATACTTTTGTAGAGGAACTCAGGAACTTTTCTACCAACCTATCATGTTATGAGGATTTAGGAGAGGAAGTTTTGTGATTTCACCCCGTTTTGTGATGCCGCTAGACAACCAAATTTGTTCAACAAATCACAATGGCTTGAATAAATTTTGCTGATGTTGCTAAGGAACAATTCGGCCAAAATATCTTAAAAAGAAGATATTTAATAAAAAAAAATCATTTTTCCTCCTTTCCACTGGCGCAGCAACCAGAGATCATAGAATTTAAATATTTGTGAGCCACAAAAACCCATTCCTGTAAAAGAGTATTGAAATTGGCCTTGTGGTTTTGTAGGAGCAATCCCTTGAAGCTAAAAGTAAACAACAGGCATCAGACAGATGACAGGACAAACAGAGTGATCCCAATAGATTTCCTTGTGTCTTTGGCTTTAGTTTAAAAAGCAATCCAGATTAAACTGCTGTGTTCAACACTGATTGCAAATGCACTACAGTTGGTTTTCAAATGTTATTCTTAGACCTTTATCTGATTAATTACGGTCCAGTGCTTCAAATATATAAATATATATCAATACATGAACATCTTGAAAAATGAAAGTTTATATTATGAGACGGATAAGCAAACAAATTCGGAAAAATTCTGAAAAGTATGCAAATCATTGTGGGAAAAGGGGAAATTTCTCCTCAAAAGCAATTCATCTTCTTCCAACAATGTTTTTTTTAGTCATCTGTCAAAGATATTGCAAGTAAAACATTATCTGTTTAACCCTTTCCAACAAATAGACGCTTTCTGACGCCTCTGCAGCAGACTTCTTATGAAAACAATGCGACAAATGGAGAAATTGCTCAAAACAAGCAATTTCTTCTTTTGCTACAATGTTTCCTACTTTTTTCAGTAATTTAACCTAATCTTATAGAGATTTTCAGTTTTTTTGAAAAAATCATTTCAAAGTCCTCTGCTGCAGATTGTATGTGGGAAAGCGTTAACAGGAAAGGTTATATAAAATCCTTATAAAGCCCTTGTTTGTAAATATCTATGCTTGTACTATTGATATCTATTTTCAGTGTCCCTTAAACATGGATCTCAAACTACTACTACTACTGGCAGTGTTTCACACTGTGACGGCCTGGGACCAGTGCTTCAACGATCAATTATGCGACAAAATAAATCACATGAAACTCGATGTAGATCAGACTGACAATGACATCAGTTTAACATGGAGTTACAACAGTACCACCATGTTCTATGGATTCCAAGTTAAAATCTTCGACTCTGATGATGCAGCTATCTTCGAATCGCCAATACTTCATATATCTTCCAGAAACATGGATTTCGAAGTTGAATTGCCAAGTGGTAAAAGTTATATATGCTTGCAAGTGCTGAACAATTCTACACATACCGTTGAACGGGATTGTGAGGATATTAAAGTGAGTGATTTGAAAATAATTGTAGGCATTTTGGCAGGTACCATCTTCCTGATCCCCTGTCTGGTGATTCTTGCTGTCTTCATGTACAAGGACAAACAAATTAGAAAATCCGACTACCAGAAACTATCCTATGGTAACTATAATGACAGTTTTGTTGATACGGAAGATTCCAAAGCCATTGCTAAACCGTCTGGAACAAAACAGATAGTTGTTCATCAACCTATGCTTGTTGTTACAACTGAAAAGAAGCATGTCAACGCTCACAACATAAAGGAAATAATCATGGAAGCTCCAAACACAAATCCAATGGAAACACAGGAAACAGCAGAACTGAAGACAGATTCAATTTTGGTACAGAAAACAGTGGAACTTAAGGCAGATTCACCTGTGGAACTTAAGACAGATTCACCTGTGGAACTAGAAACAGAGGAAGAAGAAATGAAACCAACAGTGGAGGAAGAAAAGGCACATATTGAGACTGGTCTAAACATAGAAAAGAAAACAGAAGAGGCAGATGTTGATTCAGCTATTGAACAACAAAAAATAGATGAAACTATTCCAAATCAAGAACCAGAAGTCAATGAGGAAACTACAGCTGATGATGATGACTGTTCTGCTTATACCATACGTCTCTAAATTTCAGGTACTAGAACATCACTGAAAATGTCCCTAAATTTAGCATAGACCAGGATCTAATGGAGCCCCTGTGCATCCTGATCTTGGTTACTTGAATTTTCTTCTGATTTATTTTTTCCATGATCTAGATGATTTTATGTGGCTTGCAGCCAAATACTTTTGAAAACATCGTTGGAAAAGAATAAATTGGTAAAAATTAGCAAGATTTCCTTTTCCTACAATATGTTCTACTTTGTATCAGATTTGAACTTCTGAGTGTTTAGATGTAACATCTTGTTGCCAAGATATTTCCAAGCAAACGATGATAGCAATATTAATTCATGTTGACAGTTAAGCAAATTGTTATAATAACAAAAGCTGTAATGTACATAAAAACAAAAAATATTTACTACATGTAAAAGTAAAAATATGTAGTCAATGACAAAGATTTTAGGGTAGACATTTGAAAAGTGTAATTTGAAATGAATACTAAATCCATAGACTATAATTCTGATTAACTAAGTTTGAATTAATTAACAAAGCATACATACAGTGTTGACATTTATGTGGCTATGTGAGAAAGAAGCCAGTTCCGGGAGGAGAAAAGTGTGTAGAGTACTGGTGTGTGACAGTAAGAAGATCACGGGTAGTTAAACAGCCATTACATAATAGGTGAAACATGAAATTTCATTTTTCTTTTGATACAAATGAAATAGGATACCATTGCAAGGAAAACTTTGGGGAATTTCTTAACCCTTTCCCTCATGTTAACACTTTTTATCATCTCTGCAGAAGAAGACTTTTGAAAACATTGTGGCAAGAGGAAGAATTGCTCATGAATAGCAATTTCTTCTTTTGCCAAATTGATTTAAACTTAATTCAATAAATGTTGTTTTATTTATCGAGTTTCCATATATTTGTCAAGATGTTTTCAAAGTAGTCTGCTGCAGATTTGTTCTATGTGTGACAAAGGGTAAATGAAAGCATGTTATACTCCTATAATGTTTTAACTGTGTACTGAAATGATAAACCTGTTTTAGCCATAGTTACTATACTTTGCTTGGTTAGTAGGGGGGACTCACCAAATAGTAAATAAAAGAAAGGTGTTTCAAGGGCTGGTTCCCTTTTCCACATAAACACATCAGTAACAGATGACTTTGAAAACATCTTTAACCCTTTCCCTCATATAGAAGCTTTCTGACGCCTCTGCAGCAGCCAGCTATTTGAAAACATAGTGACAAAAGAAGAATTTGCTCAAAACGAGCAGTCCCCCTTTTGCCACAATGTTTTCCACTATTAGTCATAGGTTATCCATTCAATTATAGAGATTTTCTATGTTTTGACAAAATATGTTCAAAGTCGTCTGCTGCAGAATTGTCATATGAGGGAGAGGGTTAATCGGTAAAGTATGATAATCTCTAGAAATGAAAGTATAATATTGAAAAGAGTTGAAAACATTGTCAAAATGAGATATTGCTCTAATTGGCCAAAATGTGTCTGCATAAGGGAAAGGTGGGTTTAACATGTGAAATATTCATCGCTGAGAACCTGTAATTGACGAAAGTACATACCAGACATTCTGCACTACAGGCCATTTCCAGAGATATAAGTAACATTTTGGACAATGCCGGATCTAAGGGGAATTCCACCATATTTCGCCCTAAAGAGGTCAAAGCCCCTGTATTGTCCAAGGCCCCCAAAATCCACAACTGGTACATCGAGTTCAGAATATTATCCTGGAAGTAAAATAGTCAAAAATGTCACAGAAATATATATATATATGAGCTGCGTCAGGTGATTTGGGGTCTTATTGACTCTCCAGTTTGTCATCAAATATAGAAGCACAAAACTAGTGGGTCTACAATTCTAGTTCATGTCAAAGGTTGCTTCTATGACACATAGACGGAATTAATTGCTTGTATTTTTTCAACTCATTTAAGTCATGAATCATTTTAGCTAAATATGTTGGATCTTTGAAATCCTCTTTATACTTTTTTATATAACATCATATTATTAAACTTTGTATTCAGATTGTCTTTTTATAACATTTCTTTAAATGGGCTGAGCCCCAGTAGCGATGTGGGTATGTAAGTTTGAAACCTAGCTTGGCCAACATTCATTCCAACTTTTGACAAAAATCAGTGCAATGAGCCTCATTTGTCTTTCACAAAAGGGTTTAACTGTATATGTGTAAGAGCAGCCAGTTGATTGGAAAGACCGTTCTGTGGAGTACTGGTGTGAGAAAATCAGGAAACTCATTGGTAGGTGAACTGATAGGGTCAACTGATCACTGTGATATGACTGAAAAATTGTTGAAAATGGCTCAATAAAACTCAATAAATTTACAAATTCTTCAACTTTTATCTAGTAGAGATTTTAAGCTTCACCAAAATACAGACACTTTCTGATGCTTCTGCAGCAGACAACTTTTGAAAATATTGTGACAAAAGAAGAAACTGCTCATTATGACTAATTTCACTGTTTGCCACAATGTTTTCAACTCTATTCAATAGTTATACTTCCTTTTATAGAAAATTTTAATACTGTTGACTAAATTTGTTCAAAGTCGTCTGATGCAGATTTGTTGTACGTGGGAAAGGGTAAAGCATTCTCAATGTTCAAAATTTAATCAATCCCTTTCCCATATGCAGGAGCATTTCGACTCATTTGCAGTAGATTAATTTTTGAAAACTTCCAATTTCTGCCACAATGATGTCATCTACATTTGACAAATATACTTTCATTTAAAACATATTTTGTCAAATAATAGAAAATCTCTTTAATTGAGTGGATAACAAATCTCAAGAAGACGATTTTGAAAATATTTTATGCAAACAGTTCTCTAAATTAAAGTACAATTTATTTATATAGCTGAAAACATTGAAGCCAAAAATAGAAAATGCTCATCATGAGTCATTTCTCCTCTGCCATACTGTTTTAACCCTTTCCTTCATATAGACGCTTTCTGATGCCTCTGCGGCAGACAGCTTTTTGAAATCATCGTGAGAAAAGAAGAATTTGCGCAAACTAGCAATTTCTCCTTTTGTCACCATGTTTTCACCTCTATTCTATTATTGTACTTTCATTTAAAGGGAGTTTCCATATTGTTTGGGGTATGTTTTCAAAGTCGTCTGATGCAGATTTGTTGTATGTCAAAAAGGGTTAAAATGAAGCCTGCCTCAGATGGTTCTAGGAATGAGCTAACCAGGCACTCAAACCTGGAGTGTTTTCATTACTCAAGGCCGACACTTTAATCACTAGAGTATATATCGATAATGTTTACCTGCGGTGGCGGGTCCATAAAATGAAACTGCAAGAGATTCTGTACACCCAGTGACTTCAGCAGTAATACCACGTTCGCCAGATTGGTTCTCTGTATTTCTGGTACAGAAGTGATGAGTAGCTCATCTTTATACTGCCGACGGGTATATAGTCTATAAGCACATCTGAAATCAAGTAGTGGTGATCTATTAATAACAAGAGGACCAAGAGGGCCAGTATCGCTCCACTCCATTGGGCAAAAATTAAATCACTATAGACATATAAAGCAAAACAGCCCTAGCCCATGGTGGCCATGATTTTCGACCAATCAACATGGTTTGAATGAATCTACAAGAGGGCTGCCAAAGGAACATATCTACAAAATTGATTAAAAATAGTCCTAATTCTTTCTGAGGAGAAGATTTTTAAAGTTTTCCCTATGCTCCCTGGCCATGGAATCCAGAATGTTGCATGGATCCGAAATATTTGAAGGAATTTGAGAGAGGATGCTACCTGTGAAGTTTCATGCCAATTCTCCACACAGTTCACAGAGGAGAAGTCATTTGAAGCAAAGAGTTGACAAATGTAATTTGCCATGACAAAAGCTCATCTTGCTTTTTAGCCAGTGGAGCTAAAATCCAATCAGTGCCAAATAAACATGTATAGGGATTTTTTATCCTCCAATGAATACTGTATCATGTGTTAAAGGCACTTACCAGAATAGTCTTAGTCACATTCATTTTCATAAACATAAACTTAAGTTTGTATGAGCCAGTGCATGAGAAAAGGTACGAGTTGGTATAACTGAACAGTGTAGGATCAGATCATCTTGTCCATCTTCTCAGTCTACACAAGTTGACAGAATCTTCTAACAAGCTTGTTTTAGTAACAAGGGCACATACTGATCTGGATCTATACTGTTTACAACAGCCAACTTGTACCTATTTCTTATGCACTGGCTTCTATGTTGCTTTCTGTGGCTTTCAACAGAATTAGACATATGAGCCGTTCCACGAGAAAACCCAACAGTGTGGACTCTTGCGTAAATTATCGACCTAGATCAGCCTATGCATGCCACGCAGGCTAATCCGGGCAGACAGTTTTCGCCTCCTGCGGATTTTCTGTTTCAGGAATCATTACTCTATCACTCTATCCCACTGAGATGAAATATGTCAACCCGGATTAGATTGTGCGGACTGCACAGGCTGATCTAGGTCAAAACATTACGCAGAGTCCATAATGTTGGTTTCTCGTGATATGGCTCATATCATTGCGTTTCCTGGGTAAATTACCAGTACTGCTGATAAGGTTATGCTGACACAACGCATCAGTTGTAATGCTAACTTAACAACCCAGAACTAAGGAGGGATGGCACTACCGCCATAATTAGCTTATCGTTTTTTCGGAGAAATTGTAATACCCTTGGCATCGTTGTCTGCATTGGCGTCACAAAACTTTAATCTTACCCAAAAACTCAAAAACCATTGAACATTTTCAAATGAAACTTGGTACACATGTTTCTAGGAACAATTCCCGTATATATACCAGGTCACATAAATCTGGCTTTAATAATTATTCAGAAATGCATATTTTTTTACTTAGAAAAACAGATGAGCGTTGGCATTCGCTCTGCTGCGCTCTTGTTAAAGTCTTTTGTATGACCCTGTTTTCCTGGTCTTAAGCTGTATGCTCTAACCACTACACAGCCACATGACTTTACACACACACAAAAACACACACTTTTGATAGTTTTAAAAAACTTTCCCAGATACAGACACATTATTACGCATTTTCCTTTTTTTTTTTTTAGAGAATTTCCATATTTTTGCCTACATGATTTCACTGTCGTCTGCTGCAGTTTTTTTGTATGGGGGAAAGGGTTAAAATAGTTAATTTTGTCATCTGTCTGGTTATCCTTTCTGGTATAAATAATCTACAATTCCCTAATATCCCTCATACAACAATTCTGTAGCAGACGACTTTGAACATATTTTGTAAAAAAATGGAAAATCTCTATAATTGAATGGATAACATATGACTAAAAGTGGAAAACATTGTGGCAAAAGGAGAAATTGCTTGTTTTGAGCAATTTCTTCTTTTGTCAGTATGTTTCCAAAAAGCTGTCTGCTGTAAAGGCATCAGAAAGCATCTATATGAGGGAAAGGGTTAAATAAAATTCAAGTTTGGGAGAATTTGACTTGGAATACAGTGCCGTCCTTATGATCTTCTTTTTACTGGTTAACACTTTCCCACATACAGACGCTTTCTGACGCCTCTGTAGCAGACAACTTTTGAAAAAATTGTGGCAAAAGGAGAAATTGCTCATCATATCATGAGCAATTTCTCCTTTGGTCACAATGTTTTCAACTCCATATAATATTTAAACTCTCATTTATGGAAATAGTTCATGTTTTTTCCAATATGTTTTATTACGTCGACTGCTGCAGATTTGTTGTATGTGGGAAAGGGTTGAGTTTGGTGTATTAATAACTCACCCTGGTCCAGTTCTTCCTGCACGACCAGATCTCTGGTTGGCGTTGGCCTGAAATACAGAACTGCTTAGTTAAACGGTGTTCCAAGAAAACTAATTGTATTACAAGTGTGGTTATAGACATTCCCCTGCATCCATGACCAATTGGCAAACAGTGCCGAGTCAGATCATCCTGTGCAGAGGGCAGATCTGGTTCTACACTGGTTGCACATACTGTCTAGTTGATTTCACATAGTGTTGCTCATGTAACCCTTTCCCTCATATAGATGCTTTCTGAAGCCTCTGCAGCAGACAATTTTTTGAAAAACATAGTGATAAAAGATGAAATTGCTCATGAGCAATTTCTCCTTTTGTCACAATGTTTTCCACTTTTAGTCATAGGTTATCCTTTCAATTATAGAGATTTTCTATTTTTTGACAAAATATGTTCTGCTGCAGAATTGTTGTATGAGGGAAAGGGTTAATCTTTGAACTTTCCCAGATACAGATGACTTTTAAAGTTCTCACTTTTTACATTCTCTGGATTTAATATTTACATAATTAAAACTTACTCTTGATATATATTCTTCATGATTTGTGGGCAGGACCTTCATGCCCCATCAATATCAAAAGATGCTTCTAGAAACCATAAAGTGATGAGTGTGTTCTGATAATGCCATATATATATATATATATATATGAGAAATCAAGAAAAGTAAGAAACTGGGATTTAAATTTTAATTGAACATGAGCTTGTTTTGCAAGTGCCTACTTGAAATCTGCATATTTGATTGAGTTTTATCTGTAAATATGATAGAATGGCAGATTTGCACACATAGATAAATGTGTGTTTTGTGCCTACAGCAAGTATGGAGAACATTTTCCCTTAAAGTTTGAAGTATTTCCAAATATTTTCAATACAAAAAGGGCTCATAATCCAAAATTGCCCCTTTAGAAATGAGCCCTGGCCACATCCCTTGATAATTTCATATAACATCCTGCTCGCCTTCCTTAATTTAAGTTTCTCAGGATAGAAACATGTAACATTGTCTTTAAATATTGGATTACATTACTTGGTGATCATAATCTTTGGTTCCAGAATTCATATTTGAAATTGGTAGAAATATTGTCCTGTAATTAATTTTGATTAACATACCTGACTGATTGGGTATATTTGCAGGGCATCCATACCAATCTTAGGATTATATACTTTTAATTTACAGTAGCCAGAGTCTACTACAAACATGATTCCGTCCACTGAAAACAAACAATATTGCTTTTATTATTACCAACAACAGCTAACCTAATATATATTAGACATAAAACATCATTTAAATGAAACAGATACATTTTTAAAAAATATGTTTTGACCTTAAAAGTGCTGAAAACCCAGATGGAGATCAAAATTTTTAAACGTTGAAAATTCTGCAAATATTGCTTAAAGTGACAACAAAGTAAATAATAAGAAGTTCAAAATTATTTTGGCAGTAAATGGTGAAAAACTGTCAATTGAAAGTCATGAAAATGTACAAAATCATAAAGTTGGGCTTACTGGGTATGTCTACCCAGCTAAAATGAAGCATAAACGATCAATATTTAGATGTTTATAGTACTGGAAAGTGAAATTATTACTCTAATTTTATCCCAGAATTATGATTCTAATATTTCAAGACAACTTTTGAACCGTTTTAAAACTTTGACTATAATATCTTTTTTTCTGGAGTTCAGCACCTTTATTCATTGAATATTTGTAAGTGTTTTGTGTAATACAGAATTACAATCCATGCCAATGCTCTTGCTCATTAACCCTTTCCCTCATTTAAACGCTTTCTAATACCTCTGCAGCAGACAGCTTTTTTGAAAACATAGTGACAAAAGAAGAAAATGCTCAAAATGAGCAATTTCTCCTTTTGCCACAATGTTTTCCACTTTTAGACATGATAATGCCTTGAAACCATACTTTGGATAGTGACAGTGAAAAGAGAGACATGACAATGCCTTGAAACCATAATGTTGATGGTGACAGTGAAACAAGAGACATGACAATGCCTTGAAACCATACTGTGGATGGTGACAGTGAAACAAGAGACATGACAATGCCTTGAAACCATACTGTGGATAGCGACAGTGAAACAAAAGACATGACAATGCCTTGAAATCATACTGTGGATGGTGACAGTGAAACCAGAGACATGACAATGCCTTGAAACCATACTGTGGATGGTGACAGTGAAACAAGAGACATGACAATGCCTTGAAACCATACTGTGGATGGTGACAGTGAAACAAGAGACATGACAAAGCCTTGAAACCATACTGTGGAAGGTGACAGTGAAACAAGAGACATGACAATGCTTTGAAACCATACTGTGGATGGCGACAGTGAAACAAAAGACATGACAATGCCTTGAAACCATACTGTGGATGGTGACAGTGAAACATGAGACATGACAATGCCTTGAAACCATACTGTGGAAGGTGACAGTGAAACAAGAAACATGACACTGCTTTGAAACCATACTGTGGATGGTGACAGTGAAACAAGAGGCATGACAATGTCTTGAAACCATACTGTGGATGGTGACAGTGAAACATGAGACATGACAATGCCTTGAAACCATACTGTGGAAGGTGACAGTGAAACAAGAGACGTGAAACTGCCTTGAAACCATACTGTGGATGGTGAAAGCGAAACAAGAGACATGACAATGCCTTGCAACCATACCGTTGATGGTGACAGTGGAACAAGAGACATGAAAATGCCTTGAAACCATACGGTGGATGGCGACAGCGAAACAAGAGACATGACAATGCCTTGAAACCATACTTTGGATGGTGACAGTGAAACAAGAGACATGACAATGCCTTGAAACCATACTGTTGATGGTGACAGTGAAACAAGAGATATGACAATGCCTTGAAACCATACTTCGGACGGTGACAATGAAACAAGAGACATGCCAATGCCTTGAAACCATACTTCGGATGGTGACAATGAAACAAGAGACATGCCAATGCCTTGAAACCATACTGTTGATGGTGACAGTGAAACAAGAGACATGACAATGCCTTGAAACCATACTGTGGATGGTGACAGTGAAACAAGAGACATGACAATGCCTTGAAACCATACTGTGGATAGCGACAGTGAAACAAAAGACATGACAATGCCTTGAAATCATACTGTGGATGGTGACAGTGAAACCAGAGACATGACAATGCCTTGAAACCATACTGTGGATGGTGACAGTGAAACAAGAGACATGACAATGCCTTGAAACCATACTGTGGAAGGCGACAGTGAAACAAGAAACATGACACTGCTTTGAAACCATACTGTGGATGGTGACAGTGAAACAAGAGGCATGACAATGCCTTGAAACCATACTGTGGATGGTGACAGTGAAACATGAGACATGACAATGCCTTGAAACCATACTGTGAAAGGTGACAGTAAAACAAGAAACATGACACTGCTTTGAAACCATACTGTGGATGGTGACAGTGAAACAAGAAGCATGACAATGCCTTGAAACCATACGATGGATGTCGACAGTGAAACATGAGACATGACAATGCCTTGAAACCATACTGTGGAAGGTGACAGTGAAACAAGAGACGTGAAACTGCCTTGAAACCATACTGTGGATGGTGAAAGCGAAACAAGAGACATGACAATGCCTTGCAACCATACCGTTGATGATGACAGTGGAACAAGAGACATGAAAATGCCTTGAAACCATACTGTGGATGGTGACAGCGAAACAAGAGACATGACAATGCCTTGAAACCATACTTTGGATGGTGACAGTGAAACAAGAGACATGACAATGCCTTGAAACCATACTGTTGATGGTGACAGTGAAACAAGAGACATGACAATGCCTTGAAACCATACTTTGGACGGTGACAATGAAACAAGAGACATGCCAATGCATTGAAACCATACTTCGGACGGTGACAATGAAACAAGAGACATGCCAATGCCTTGAAACCATACTGTTGATGGTGACAGTGAAACAAGAGACATGACAATGCCTTGAAACCATACTGTGGATGGTGACAGTGAAACAAGAGACATGACAATGCCTTGAAACCATACTCTGGATGGTGAAATTGAAACAAGAGACATGACAATGCCTTGAAATCATACTGTTGATGGTGACAGTGAAACAAGAGACATGACAATGCCTTGAAACCATACTGTGGATGGTGACAGTGAAACAAGAGACATGACACTGCCTTGAAACCATACTGCCAGTTGTGACCTGTGATTTAAATTAGATGGGCCATCAAACAAATCAGAGAAAAATATTATTTACCGGTGAGTGAAGTTTCTGCTATGTTTGTAGCTACAATACATTTTCTAACACCATCTGCAGCTTTCTGAAAGATCTTTGCCTGTAGATCACTTGGTAATTGGGAATATATAGGAAGAATTGACAATATTGGTGCATCATCCAACTCGTCTAGCCTTTCTATAATACAAAATAAAAGGTAAAGGTAAAGGTTAACAGTCTGGATTACAACCCTTTCCCACCAACAACAAAACTACTGCAGCATACAACTAACAAGAGGGCCAAGATGGCCCTAAATCGATCACCTAATTGATAGTAAATTAGTAGCAAATATTTAACTGCAAATATCTGGAAAATTTTATCAGGGAGTGCAAATGAAACTGAAAGGAGTGGACACTTCTCAAGAAACAGCTTATCAGTAAAGGCCATTTATATCTTGAAATCTAACAAGAACTTTAATAAGAATGGAATTATAAAGTTTTTGTCATTTTGCACCTTTCCTGATGCCGCCTTGCTGCCCTGTGTTTCAACGAAATCAATATGGCTTCAACAGTTTATTTAGAGGGTCCCTTAAGGAACATTTCTACCAAATTATCTTGCAATCGCACAAGCAGATTATGGAGGAAAAGGATTTTAAAATTTGGGTATTTTTCTCACTTTCTGATGCCGCAGCAACCAAAGAACTCAATGGAATTTAAATCTTTGAACAATTTTGAAAGAGGACCACCAAAGAACATTCCTGTGATGTTTGTGGAAATTGGTCTATTGGAATGGTAGGAGTTGGTTGTCATTTGTAGCTAAAAGTTCAATCTACCCTTTTTGTGATGACGCCTGGTTGATATGATTGTGTAACCAATCAAAACGGCTTAAACAAATTAAATAGAGGATCATTACAGTAAGATTCGTATTATATTTTCTTAAAATCAGACAAACACTTTCATAAAAATGGAATTTTCAAATTTTGTAATTTTGCCCTTTTTTCTGATGCCGCCTGACTGCCATGTTTTTCGACCAATCAGTATGGCTTGAACAATTTTTATAGAGGGTCACCCAAGGAACATTTCTACCAAATTATATTTGAATCTGACAGGCAGATTCGGAGGAGAAGACTTTTAAAGTTTGGACATTTTGTCCCCTTTCTGATGCCGCGGCAACCAAAGTTCTCAATGGAATTTTAATATTTGAACAATTTTGAAAGAGGACCACCAAAGGAACATTCCTGTGATGTTTTGTGGAAATTGGTCTATTGGAATGGTAGGAGTTGGTTGTCATTTGTAGCTAAAAGTTCAATTTACCCCTTTTGTGATGACGCCTGGTTGCTATGATTGTTTAACCAATCAAAACAGCTTTAACAAATTAAATAGAGGATCATTACAGTAAGATTCGTATTATATTTTCTTAAAATCAGACAAGCACTTTCATAAAAAAGGAATTTTCAAATTTTGTCATTTTGCCCCTTTTTCTGATGCCGCCTGACTGCCATGTTTTTCGACCAATCCGTATGGCTTGATCAATCTTTATAGAGGGTCACCCAAGGAACATTTCTACCAAATTATATTTGATTCTGAGGAGAAGATTTTTAAAGTTTGGACATTTTGTCCCCTTTCTGATGCCGCAGCAACCAAAGTTCTCAATGGAATTTAAATCTTTGAACAATTTTGAAAGAGGACCATCAAAGGAACATTCCTGTGATGTTTTGTGGAAATTGGTCTATTGGAATGGTAGGAGTTGGTTGTCATTTGTAGCTAAAAGTTCAATTTACCCCTTTTGTGATGACGCCTGGTTGCTATGATTGTGTAACCAATCAAAACGGCTTTAACAAATTAAATAGAGGATCATTACAGTAAGATTCGTATTATATTTTCTTAAAATCAGACAAGCACTTTCATAAAAATGGAATTTTCAAATTTTGTCATTTTGCCCCTTTTTTGATGCCGCCTGACTGCCATGTTTTTCGACCAATCCGTATGGCTTGAACAATCTTTATAGAGGGTCACCCAAGAAACATTTCTACCAAATTATATTTGAATCTGACAGGCAGATTCTGAGGAGAAGATTTTTAAAGTTTGGACATTTTGTCCCCTTTCTGATGCCGCAGCAACCAAAGTTCTCAATGGAATTTAAATCTTTGAACAATTTTGACCACCAAAGGAACATTCCTGTGATGTTTGGTGGAAATTGTTCTTGCGGTTCAGGAGGAGATGATGTTTAAAGCTAAAAGTTAAAGCCGGACGGACGGACGACGGACAAAAAGTGATCAGAATAGCTCACCTTGAGCCTTCGGCTCAGGTGATCTAAAAAATATATAGGTAAAAAATAGCAAAATATCTATAAATGAAAGTAGTATAGTATACAGTTGAAAAAATTTAAGCAATTTTTTCTTTTGTCCCAATATTTTCAAACGTTCAAATATCAAAATGTGTCTACATGTGAGTAAAGAATAATTATGTTTGACACAAACATGCAATTTACCGTCACAGTATTATTGGCTTCTTTTCCTCAAAGATACCAATTTATACGCTGTGTATAGGACAAACGTGGGACAATGTTTTTGGGACAGATCGGGATTTAAACCAAAAACCTCTCGATCCCATGGCCCTTGTGTTACGACTAAGACAAAGTTCTCATTCAAATGATCACACTCAAACCCCAGCTCCTCTTACACAAAGTGATCGCCATTTGTGAAGGATAAACCAAGAAGCTTTAGGCAAATGGTTTCAAATCTGATCAGACTACTTGGTTTAGGAGGTTTATCTGATCTATACTGGTTGCAAATGAAACACAGTTTGTCTCCCTGTAGCATGACTTGTTTTATCTATGTTATTTCAAGAGTTCTTGAATGTAATGTAAGACAATAACCTTTCATGACCTTAACATTTGTTTCTAGTCACACTTTTTTTCTTTCATTTTTCTGCTATAAACACTACAAAATTGTGTTTAGCATTGTATGGACAATAAGGCAGCAGAGATAGATCAAATATCAAAATGTGTCTACATGTGAGTAAAGAATAATTATGTTTGACACAAACATGCAATTTACCGTCACAGTATTATTGGCTTCTTTTCCTCAAAGATACCAATTTATACGCTGTGTATAGGACAAACGTGGGACAATGTTTTTGGGACAGATCGGGATTTAAACCAAAAACCTCTCGATCCCATGGCCCTTGTGTTACGACTAAGACAAAGTTCTCATTCAAATGATCACACTAAAACCCCTGCTCTTCCTTACACAAAGTGATCGCCATTTGTGAAGGATAAACCAAGAAGCTTTAGGCAAATGGTTTCAAATCTGATCAGACTACTTGGTTTAGGAGGTTTATCTGATCTATACTGGTTGCAAATGAAACACAGTTTGTCTCCCTGTAGCATGACTTGTTTTATCTATGTTATTTCAAGAGTTCTTGAATGTAATGTAAGACAATAACCTTTCATGACCTTAACATTTGTTTCTAGTCACACTTTTTTTCTTTCATTTTTCTGCTATAAACACTACAAAATTGTGTTTAGCATTGTATGGACAATAAGGCAGCAGAGATAGATATGTGTTTTTAGAACCCAACCATATGCTTCACTTGGTAGACAACCAATTAAATAGCATTCAAAGTTTTAACCCTTTCCCTCATATAGATGCTTTCTGACGCCTCTGAAGCAGACAGCTTTTTGAAAACATAGTGACAAAAGAAGAAATTGCTCAAAACGAATTGCAAAAATGTTTTCCACTTTTAGTCATAGTTTATCCATTCAATTAGTTTTTCTATTTTTTGACAAAATATTTTCAAAGCCATCTACTGCAGAATTGTCGTATGAGGGAAAGGGTTAATTAGGGTGTAACTTGGGAATAAAAACGTTTCCAGAAGGAAAAACAAATCATGATGAACCTATATATAAAATTCAAAACCCGCAGCATATGCAGTTTCTAAGATACCAGTTTGGCTTGTTCCATAGAGACATGACAACAAACAATTCAACAAATGCAAAGCAATAAATCCCAATAACTTCTCTGAGAATGGATCACATCATAATGGCCATCAGAAGACATACTGGTTGACTTTTATCTTTTGTTTGTTTTAAAACAGGTAAAAATCTCTAGTTAATGAAGCTAGATTTACAATTCTTTGATTCAACATTTCTTACATTGATATTCAAATAATTAGCTTTGGACTCTTCGAAATGCAAAAGCTGGAAAGTCCATTATTGAATTATCAGCATTGAAAGGTTTTAAAAAACCATAGCAGTTATGCTATAGACATGACATTGATAACATGAGTACTGGTTTGAGCACCAATAATGTCAAAAGTGTATCGGCAAAAATATGCACTTTTCTATGATAAGTAAGTGCTTTCAAGACTGAATTTTTTAAATGGATTGTCCAACTTTGCAATTGGGCTGCTAACAGTATAGATCCTGGTTAGATGGCATGAAAGTGCTAGCTGGCCTGGCCCTATACTGAAGGTACCGGGTTCACAAAATCAGTTCCAGTAGTCCTCTAGGTTAGAATAAACACTAAAGCCTGATGTTTTACCTTGTATTAGCTCACAAGTCACTTCAATGTCCTCCTGACCTGGCATAAAGATCAATATGTCACCTGAAAACAAGGGAAAACATGAGTATTTCATCAGTTTCCTATACTAACACTACATGTATGGCATGACTATGCTGAAAACAATTTTAAAGGTAGAAAAATCCTTTCAAATAAACCTCTTTTGCAAGAATTTCAGAAAAAGCAGCACAATTAACCCATTATATGATATTTTTAATTTTAGAATCTCTCAAATTTGAAGAAAAATATAGTTTTGTGAAAAAGAATAACTCTGTTTTTTTTTGGAAAGTATCATTGGTATTAACCCTTTCCCTCATACGACAATTCTGCAGCAGACGACTAAACAAACTTTGTCAAAAATAGAAAATCTCTGTAATTAAATGGATAACCTATGTCTAAAAGTGGAAAACATTGTGGAAAAAGGAGAAATTGCTTGTTTTGAGCAATTTCTTCTTTTGTCACTATGTTTTCAAAAAGCTGTATGCTGCAGAGGCATCAGAAAGCGTCTATATGAGGAAAAAGGGTTAATAGGCTCTTTTCATTACATCATTATAATTTCTGGGTAAACTAATAATGGGAAACCTTTGGAACAAGCTTGATCTGACAACTGTCTTGTCTCAAATGGACACTTTTACAATTATGTGAATTAGACAGTCATATATGCCCATCAACACCTTGAAACTATTACTTCACACAGACAACATTTGACACCTGCATAAAAAATAATGCATTAAAAGTGAAATTGCTTGTTTTGAGCAATTTCACCTTTCATTGCAATATTTTCAACTCTTTATCAATGTAAATCTTTCCGTTTTCTAAAATGTTGAAATAGTTCGCCTGATGATTGTAAAGCAGACGACCTTTGAAAAGTCATGAGTGAAATGCATTTAGGCAATATCTAGCGATAAGGGATCTGTGAATACAAACAGATGCCCAGAGCTTTCACTGTCTGCCCTTCATGTAAATTCTGATGAAATACTAGAATTGTAGCTCCAATACTTTTCAGCATATCCAACTTTATGTGGAGCCAGAACAGGAGATGCAACAAAACCAACAAGAATTACTAGTAATTAAATGTCTCGCCGTCATCTACTTTGACCATAAATATGAAGAAGGTTTCTAGATGTATCCTTGATACAAATTTGAAAACCCTATGAAAAGTACTTAATGAGAAAATTAAAAAAAAGAAAGAAACTTTAACGCTGATGTCACCCCCAATGCCATCGTTGCTGCCAGAAAAGCAACAACTTAGTCTCGGTTTCGCTACTTCGACGCGGCGAGACAAAAATTTACTAATGCTACTCATATCTATAAGGGGAGAGTTAACTTCAAGATGAGGCATCTCAAATAAAAGAGCTTCAAATAGTTCTGATCACAGATGGATGTAAGCATTAGCTAGTATTTAATTGATACCTTCATTCCCCATTAGATGTATCTGTAACGACTGTTTAACTGCCGCATCTACATAATCCTCAACCGAGTTCTTAGAATACATGACCTCCACTGGAAATGTCCTTCCTGGTATTATATACACAGGAACATTGCCAAAAAAGGAGGCAAACTTTTCTGCATTCATTGTGGCTGAGGTAACTATTAACTTGAGATCCTGTCTTCTTGCTACAATCTGTAGGACAAAAATATATAGTTTAATCTGACTGTCAGAGTCCCAGTTAACATGTAGTAAAATATATATTGTCAATTTAACCCAATTCTGATTATAGAATACGCAATGCTATGCAATTAACATACTTTCATTAATAGAGATATTCAAAATTATTACCTAGATGTTTTCAAAGTCGTCTGCTGCGGATTTCCTGTATGTTGGAAGGGGGTAAACATTCTGCCAATGACAGGGCCACAACATAAGCTCTCATGGAATACTTATTCCTTGTGAGCTAAAAACAAAACCTTGAGATAGCAGAATAGGAAATAATACAACAGTATGATAAAGTAACGTACCTCTCTTAACAAACCAAATAGAACATCCGTACTCAGTGAGCGTTCATGAGCTTCGTCCATGATAATTGCACTATAATGGTCCAGGTCAGACTCCCTGAGGGACTCTCTTAGTAAAATACCGTCCGTCATATACTTTATCATAGTTTTCTGAAAATGTACATGGTTCAGAAAAAGTTTTATGCTAAAGAAATTATATTTCTTTCAGACCTTATTAACTAATCACTCTAAATGTAGCAAAGTTTGGTATGGTTTTTGAAATCAGAAATATTGTTACTTTAAATCCAAAATATTGTTACTTTAAATCCAAAATATTCTTCAAATTTTGAAGAGTGCTGCAACCAAACTCCAACACTCATCTTCTTTTTTCTGCTAAGTCGAAAAAGGAGCATTTCTGAATAATGATCAAAGCCAGAGTTATGTGACTTGGTATAGACATGTATATTGTTCCTAGAAACAGGTGTACCAAGTTTCATTTGAAAATGTCAAACAGTTTTTGAGTTATGAGGAAAGGTTAAAATTTTGTGACGACGATTACAATGCATAAGGTATCACAATACCACTACTTTTGTCTTCGAAAAACAGACGAGCTAAAAATGTTTGCTGAAGACAGACTGACCTGGTTTTAAAGACATGGTACCAAAAGAAGTATTGTAACCCTTCCCTGATATGAAAAGTTCAAGAGTCTTGTTATTTCAATGTATGACGGAACAACAGTGAAATATCTTGAACAAGAGGGCCATGATGGCCCTGGAATCGCTCACCTGATTTTTTTTTTCCCACTTTAGCTATATAAGCCCCGCCATCTGGCGGACATAGTTTCCGACCAATCGACTTGGCTTGAAGGAATCTGATAGAGGGTCACCCTAGGAACATTTCTACAAAATTATTTGAAAATCGGGCCTGACACTTTTGGAGGAGAAGATTTTTTAAGTTTTCACTATAGCCATAAAAGGCAAAATAGCCCCGACCCCTTGTGGCCATGTTTTTTTTACCAATCAACATGGCTTGAAGGAATCTGATAGAGGGTCATCCAAGGAACATTTTCTACAAAATTATTTGAAAAATCGGCCTGACACTTTTTGGAGAAGAAGATTTTTTAAGTTTGCACTATAGCTATATAAGGCAAAATAGCCCCGACCCCCTGGCGGCCATGTTTTTCGACCAATCAACATGGCTTCAAGGAATCTGATAGAGAGTCACCCAAGGAACATTTCTACAAAATAAGTTCAAAATCTGCAAAACCGATTTGGGAGGAGAAGAATTTTGAAGTTTTTTTTCGTTTCGTTGCCATGGAAACCAGAATTCTGCATGGATCCCAATAAAATTGAAGGAATTCTGGTGAGGTCATTGAGAGGATGCCTTTCTGTGAAGTTTCATCCCAATTGACCCCACTGGTTACTGAGGAGAAGATGTTGAAGATTTTTTAAGTTTTCACTATAACCATAAAAGGCAAAATAGCCCCGCCCCCTGGCGGCCATGTTTTTCAACCAATCAACATGGCTTGAAGGGAATCTGATAGAGGGTTACCCAAGGAACATTTCTACAAAATTATTTGAAAATCGGCCTGACACTTTTGGAGGAGAAGATTTTTTAAGTTTGCACTATAGCCATATACGGCAAAATAGCCCCCCCCCCCCCCCCCCCCCCCCTGGCGGCCATGTTTTTCGACCAATCAACATGGCTTGAAGGAATCTGATAGAGGGTCACCCAAGGATCATTTCTACAAAAATAATTTGAAAATCGGCCTGGACACTTTCGGAGGAGAAGATTTTTTTAAGAATTTTGAAGTTTTTTTCATTTCGTTGCCATGGAAACCAGAATTCTGCATGGATCCCAAAAAATTTTAAGGGAATTTCTGGTGAGGCCATTGAGAGGATGCTTTCTGTGAAGTTTCATCCCAGTTGAACCCACCGGTTACAGAGGAGAAAATGTTGACGGACGACGGACGACGGACAACGGACGCCGGACGATCACAATAACTCACCCTGAGCACTTCGTGTACAGGTGAGCTAAAAAATGGAGGTACAATTTTTTTCTGCAGCAGACGACTTTTGTAAACATTGTGGCAAAAGGAGAAATTGCTCAAAAACAACTTTTTTCAGTAATTCTATCTTCATAAATAGAAACTTTCTGTGTTTCTGCTTAGACAATGGAATTTTAAATGCAGTTAAAAACCTTGTGGGAAAAGTTGAAATTGCTTGTTTTGAGCAATTTCTCCTATTCTCATAAGTTACTTGCAGAGTTATCCAAATAGGTGCATCATGGAACGAATTGAAGGTGTATTCACCCACTAACAAATACAATATGAGCCAGCGCATGATAAAATGTGTAGATTCAGATCAGTAGTCCACTTGCCCAGTCTTATCAGAATCCACAAAAGTTGAAAGAATCTTCTAACAAGTTTATGTAAGTAATATGTGAACAGTTTAGGTTTTGATCAAACTGTGAGGATGCACAGGCTGATCTTGATCTATATTGTTCACAAAAACCAATGTTTACCCTTTCCCATGCACAGGCTTATATACAGTTACAGTAATGGAAATGTACTATACCTCATTGGTACAATCCTCAAATCGGATAGCATATCCAACTTCATCTCCCAGCTTGATATCCATTTCCTCTGACACTCTCTTAGCCACAGACATGGCTGCCACTCTCCTCGGTTGTGTACAGCCCACCATACCATACTTAGTGTAACCGTCTTCATGTAAATACTGACAGACAAACAAAAATGGGCTGGATATATACATGTCGAGAATTTCTTTTGATACTAACACAAAAAGAGAGACGGGGTAAATATTATGTGGAATATCTTCTTATCAAATTTTTAATATCTAAAAATGTAGATATGATCGAGGTAATTTACTTAACTCCGACACTAATATAGATACCATCTGATGCATTTTTATGCCTCTGCAGTAGAAGACTTGTGAAAACATTGTGGAAAAAGGAGAATTTGTTCATAAAGAGCAATTTCTTCTTTTGCCACAACATTTTCAACTTTATTTGTTCATTTATTTATAAAAAAAAGGAGAAAACTGCTTATAATGAGCAATTTCACCTTTTACTACAATGTTTTCAAATCCATTCAATAATTATACTTTCACAAAGATATTTTTTTCATATTTTTGCCACTGTGTGTTCAAAGTCGTCTTATTTTGATTTGTTGTATGTGGGATAGGGCTAAGCAGCTTAGCAAATAGGTCGAAAAGATTATACAAAAAAATATTTATTCAGGAAAGTTTAAGGATTTTAAATATTTCTACATGGTTGAATTACCTGCGTGAGCTGTGTTGTCTTTCCTGACCCTGTTTCTCCAACAATTATTATCACACTGTTGTCTCTTACTATATTCAATAACTGTAAAAAAAATAAACATTGAAAAATCATAAAACATTGAAAAATCATAAAAAAGGCTTCTATGTAGGATAAATGGGTAGACGTACATTTTTCCGTTGTAGTTCGTGTAGTTTGAGATAAGCAAACACATTATAGGAGTCTGGTCAATGTGTTTACATAATGATTCATTAATGAACTGTTGACTGGATTGCAAGCAGTGTAGCGCTGGACAGGTTGATCTGAATCTACATGAGTTACAAAATGGCTGCAGGCCTGTAATCCTGCCTTGAGACTCAATTAGAATGATTAGTCAATGATAATACTAAAACGACATATATTTTACTGTATTAAATGTCCCATTTGATCAAAGAATGATATTTTTTTCATAATAAAATCGTGCAATTTAGATATAGTGTGAACAACTACACAATATTTGTCAGTGTATGTTATGGTTACTGTGTTTGTTTGCATGGTGTATAATGACAAAATCCACAATTGTGTTGTTATATCACGTTTTTTCCATTGAGGTCATAATGCTAACCCTGAGAGCAAAGGGATGAAAGCCATTACTACTTTTATTTGCCACAATGTTTTCTAGTCTGGGTCAATAATCAAAGTTCCAATTCCCTAGAAGTTACAAACAAGATTTTTTTTAACCCTTTCCCTCATATAGACGCTTTCTGACGCCTCTGCATCAGACGGCTTTTTGAAAACATAGTGACAAAAGAAGAAATTGCACAAAACGTGCAATTTCTCCTTTTGCCACAATGTTTTTCACTTTTCGTCATAGGTTATCCATTCAATTATGGAGATTTTCTATGTTTTGACAAAATACGTTCAAAGTCGTCTGCTGCAGAATTGTCGTATGAGGGAAAGGGTTAAAGTATATGACTCTAAAATGTTGTATTTATATATATATATATATGGAATGTAGATAGTCTTTATCTGCAAAAAAGATGGAGTTGTGAACATCAGTATTGATCTTAGAAAAAGAATAAAATTCATAAAATCATTTTGGCTATGCCACATAAAAAACACCCTTCTGGACTTTGTGAAGAGCAAAGGATCGTTCATGTATGCCAGTTAGTTACATAACCCATTCCAACATACAATAAATCTGCAGCAAATGACTTTGAAAACATCTTAGCAATAACATAGAAAACAAGCAATTTCACCTATTGCCACAATGTTTTCAACACTGTTTTAGTGATTATAACCTAATTTTTAAAGAATTTCTGTGTCTTTGCCTTGATGTTTTCAAAGTTGTCTGCTGCAGGTTTGTTGTATGTGGGAATGGTTAATTATCAAATCCTCTGAAATCCGTTTTTGTGTGACATTCCTCATTTCGACATGTACCATAGAACTAAAACAATACTAAAACAACTGTACCTCATTCCTGACAGCAAAAATAGGCAAATACTGTCGCTGTTCTTTGAGTGTTCGTTTGAGAGCGAATTCACTGACAGCTTCCGTTTTATCTTTAATGAGATCGGCAAACTTGTGGTCTTCTTTATAGTCTCTTTCTTCACCTACCTCCTACAATAGTGCAATTGAGTCATGCTCAAGAAAAAACATCCGTAACCCTTTCCCACTTGCAGACGCATTTCGACGCATCTACAGCAGACGACTTTTGAAAAACAATGTGGCAAATGGAGAAATTGCTCATAATGAGCAATTTCTCCATTTGCCACAATGTTTTCAACTCTATCCAATAACTTTATCATCATTTGTAGAGATTTTCCATACTTTTGCCTATCTGTTTTCAAAGTCGTCTGCTGCAGATTTCCTCTTTGTGGGAAAATGTTAATCCACATACAATAAATATGCAACAGACAACTTTGAAAACATCTTAGAATATATCTATAAATGAAAGTATACATATTGAATATAGTTAAACTTATTTTGGCAATAAGAAAAATAGGATATTAAAAGCAATTTCTCCTTTTGCTACAATGTTTTCAAAAGTTTTCTGCTGCAGAGCCATAAGAAAGCATCCATATGTGGTAAAAGATAAAGGCTATTTGTGATAAGTCTAAGAAAATGATCTATTTGCACACCTGTGCAATCTGATCCAAATATACACTGTATGTCGGGGATTCCATGAATGCTTCTTAGACTTATCAGGAAACAGTGCAGGTACAGATCAAATTGGGCAGATAAGCAGTGTGATCAGGATCTATATTTGTTATCCCTGTTACAATTTTGTTTATAGGGACACTAAAGTAAACATGTCATAATTTGTAGTAATTTTGATAAATGGATAATATGCAATAATGTAAACTAAATCAAAAATGGTATCAATTGCTCATTTGTTGCAAAATGTTACAAGAAGTTGAATGCCAAAGGTGCCAAAGGATAAAATCACAATATTGGCGTGAAAAGTCAGTAAGTTCTTCTTTACTCCCTTGTATTTATAGTCTTCCTGCACCAAAAAGACCAAACGTAATTCATACCTCATCATTTTTCTTTTTGATACCCATAATCTCTCCTATCCTGGTTCCGGCCAGCTCCCATTCTTTTTTCTGTGCCTTCTTTCTCTCTTTCTGTTCCCTGTGGCTCCTCACCACAGCACAACCCTTCCGGGCAACGACCGCCATGTCAGAGGTAGGATCCTGAATAAACAAGCCAATCACTTTATTGATATTCTGAACTGAAAGGGGCTATTATCTGTTGTTCCATAGGGTGTCATAGCAAACCATGCAGGGTAACCTTTGCTGGGGATGGTTAACCCTTTCCCACACACAAATGCTTTCTTATGCCTCTGCAGCAGATATTGCTCATGATGAGCAATTTCTCATTATGCTACAACGTTTTCAAATCTATTCAGTCCTTAATCCTTAGATATTTTCAAAGTTGTCTGCTGCAGATTTGTTGTATGTGGGAAAATGTTAATAATTTTTCTCAAACCATATGCCTTAGAAATAACTACTTACAGACAGATGATGATAAAACTATATCCTTGATTGACAGGGTATGATCAATTTGTTTGTTTTGTTGGGGTTTTACGCCATTTTCAACATTATTTCAGTTATATCACGGCCACAGTTCACTTATTCTTGATCCCTGGGTAAACAATCCGTACTAGGCTAGGAAATGTGCCTTGCCCAAGGGCACTCCACCATGACCACAGCACCGTGACTGGGGATTGAACCCGGAACGCCCTGTTCTAAAGGGTATGATCAGATGTAACTATTTAACATATTAAGCACGCCGTCTTTTCATTATTGATGTTATTTACCTATTTACAAAGCCAATATACCATTAAGAAGCTGAAATTTGATGGGAATAGGTGATTTTGCTCAAGATAAGATTTTTTCAGCTCTGCATTAAACTGTCAATGTGTTAAAATTTAACACATTGATAGTTTAAAGCAGAGCTGAAAAAAATGTTCTCAAAAGTTTACAAAGCAGACTCTTCAAGAATTATATCATGTATTTGGTAACAATTAAAAACTGTTTGTTTTACCCTAATTGGAACAACAGGTTCTGGTTGTTTTGTGAAGACAATTCGCCCATCTAAAAATGGTGGCACAATATTGTGTACAAGTAAATGAACTCTAGCTTCATTCTCCTCCTCGAAATCATCGTCAAAGGCGATTCTTTCTACAGCACCACTCCGTAACATTCTATTAGTCTCCCATAATTCTATATCCTGAAGTAAAATTTAATTATGTTATTCTAAGACAATAAAAAGAAAAATTGTAAAAACATAAAAGTTTAACCCTTTCCCTCATGTAGACACTTTCTGACGCCTCTGCAGCAGACGGATTTTTGAAAACATAGTGACAAACGAAGAAATTGCTCAAAACAAGAAAATTCTCCTTTTGCCACTATGTTTTCCACTTTTAGTCATAAGTTATCCATTCAATTATAAAGATTTTCTTTTTTTTTTGACAAAATATGTTTAAAGTCATCTGCTGCAGAATTGTCGTATGAGGGAAAGTTTTAAGTGTTGATCCAAAAGACTTTTGGTAAAAATGTCTTTCAATTGCTCTCAATTTTATACAACTATAAATATAGCTTTAACCCTTTCCCTCATACAACAATTCTGCAGCAGACGACTTTGAACATATTTTGTCAAAAAATATGAAATCTTTATAATTGAATGGATAACCTATGACTAAAAGTGGAAAACGTTGTGGAAAAAGGAGAAATTGCTTGTTTTGAGCAATTTCTTCTTTTGTCACTATGTTTTCAAAAATCCGTCCGCTGCAGAGGCGTTAGAAAGCGTCTATATGAGGGAAAGCGTTAAAGAAATTTGAGGGAAAAAAGCCAATATGTTGAGGTTATGCCAAAATAACAAACAAAGACAAGAGGACCATGATGGTCCTATATCGCTCACCTGATTTATCAGAACTTAAATAGCTTTCAATGTTCTTACTTATAAGGAAAACAAGCCCTGAACCCTGGTAGCCATGTTTCCCAACAATTATTGTAGAAAGTCATGCAAAGAACTTAAAAGAATTGTGCCAAATTGTGCCAGTACTTTTGGAGAAGATGATTAATAGTTTCAGCATTTCCCCTCTTTCTGGTGCCACAGCAACCAAAATACTACTTGGAATTTAATTCTTTGAACAATTTTGAAAGAGGACCACCTTAGAAACATGCCTATGAAATATTGTGAATTGTATTCATCTGTTAAGGAGAAGTTGTTTGTAGGAAAATTTGAATGGACAGATGACAACAAAGACGAACAGTGAGTGATCATAATAGCTCAACCCGCGCTTTATGCTCAGTTGAGTTAAAAAAACAAACAAATTCCATACCCTAAGATATGACCAAATTCTTTTACGCTTTAGAGAATATTTGAAAAATTTGCCTGGGAGTTGCATGAAGTTTCATAAAACATATGTCGCCTAACAATATGCAATTAAATGAAAGCAAGATGAACAGATGATGGAGAAGTGATCCCCATAATAGTATGTCTCTCTTATAATACACCAATTTACTATTATACTCTATCATTTTACATTCAATACATGTACTGTCAATGCATGAATTACAAATACTTGTGGTGGAGAGCAACATGTGTGATGCTTCCTTCTTTTATAGTGTTTTCATAGAAAACATGGAAAGATGTCTGTACTAGAAAAAGGATCAAGTAATTCAACTTATCTGCAGCAAACTACAGAGTAAGGCTACAGAGTTAGATTACACAGAGACAAACCTAAGGAAAATCTCTGCTCAACAAATGACAATATAACTAATGACTAGAGTGAAAAAAATTGTGGAAAGGGAGGTTTTGGTTATTATGAGCAATTTCTCCTTCTGCCACAGTTTTCAAACAAAGTATGTTTCAAATGTGTATACGGAGGGTTTTATAATATTTGTCCACATTATAAATTCCTATATCTTTTTTATATTTAAAGATACAAAACCAATATATACATCAGCAAAGAACAAATATGTAAATATGCATCTGCATGCGAGATCAGTACAAACCTTGTTGATCTGTCTTTGCCTTGCCGACATTCTGTTCTTTTTCTTTTTCTCCATTTCTGCCTCCTTTTTCTTCTGATAATCCTCGGACATGCCCGAGAAAGGATTATTGGTGTCATCATATCCCTCGTCCATGGAGTACCATTCCCTGTCCAACCGTTTCTGCTCGGCTAACCAATCTTCATCGTCAAAGTGCTCTCCATCTTCTGCTACAAAAATAAGACAATATGAGTCATCTTCTGTTACAACAATAAGACAATATGATTCATCTTCGGCTACAACAATAAGACAATATCAGTCATTTTCTGTTACAACAATAAGACAATACGAGTCATCTCATATTTCTTTATATGACCGAATCACTATTTTTGTATTCACACAAACACCACAATAGATGGACGAGGTAAAGGGACCATTATCGGTCATCAGAGGGTGGAATCTACACAGTTCAGATTGATGGCAATGATTTTGATTTGACAGCGGAGATACTTGTATCTTGTAGTTCTCAGAAGGTAAATAGCTTGTGTATATGTAGTGAGACATCAGGTGTGGCTTTGGGTGTATATTGAAAATAAGTTAATTCAACTTGTTTACTTGTACACATCTTATTTTGCTGTGTTATGATAACCGTAATTACATGATCAATTTCTCCTTTTGCCACAATGTTTTCCACTTTTAGTCATAAGTTATCCATTCAATTATAAAGATTTTCTATTTTTTGACAAAATATGTTCAAAGTCGTCTGCTGCAGAATTGTTGTGTGAGGGAAAGGGTTAAATAATGGCATTTTCAAGGTAAATTTCCGGTATTTCTTATCCTGACAATAATGCATCCGTCATCATGCTATCCCTGCAACCCTGAGCTCCAAGGAGGAAGGACATTCCTACCAGTTAGTATGTCTCTGGTGTGACCCTACCATGGATCTTACACTGGTCTCTCCAATCAATATACAGTTGAACCTGTGCTAAAGACCACCTTTGTTTAGCAATTCCCTGTCTATTGCAACCAAATTTTTAATTTCCCAATTGCTCTTTTTCCGCATAAATGACCCTGTAATTTAAGACCAGATTGTTCTCCTCCCGAGGGTGGTCTTTAAACACAGGTTAGACAGTACTCAAGTGAACTCCTGAAAATTTGTTGTGTATGGGAAAAGTTTAAGATGCATAATAAACAGAAGACATAATGAAACATCTAACCTGATGTTCCTGAGTCCTTCGGTGTGTACTGTATTTTCTTTTTATCATTCATCCAACTGTTATATTTGTATGTTGGAGTTGGTAATGGTGTTTCATCGTTCTGTTTTCTTGACGATCTACAATACAGGGGAGAACACTATTGTGTGTAAACTCAATCATTTCATCTCTTACAGTTTATCTATGTTACTGAGTTATTTATTCCCTGTACAAACACATTTTGAAAACATTTGTGGTGAAACATCCAATAATGCGATAGATATTGCTCATAGCATACAGGTGGATAACACCAGGGACGTAGATAAGATGGATAAGCAACTCTACCTATACAACTGTTATCTGGTTAAAATATCACATGGAGAAATAAAATTGTCCAAAATGTTCACATTTTGTTGCAAATAAAACTTTGAAGTCACAGTTGGCACATAAACAAAACATACATATTCTGAAAGCTTAAAATTTCAAACATTGGACAACTGGAATTTCTTTATATTTTGAATAATGACTGGTTTAAAAGACACAGATATTGCGATTTCTGAATTTTATTAATTTTGTTCCAAAAATTGATAGACTGACATTATTCATTAGGATAAAATATTATCAAAAAGTGTAATGTTTTAAAATATTTTTATATTTAGCAACAGAACAATGTTTAAACTTCCAGAAAATATATTTTTTATTTTCATATGTTCAATACTTTTTGAGTTTTACTTGCTACAAATGTTGGGACAGGTGATATTTTAGTATACAACTTAGTAACGTATCCCTCTTATCTACGTCCCTGATAACACAGTTTTCTCATTTTTACATTTTTCCTTCATTAATGGAGATTTTCCATATATTTTTTCTAGATTTGTTCTAAGTTGTCTACAGCCGATTTATTGTAATATGAAGGGAAGGGGGTCAACTCTTTGCAGACACAACAAGACATTCGTTCCCCTGATACTGTTTAATTCAAAGAACTCAACTATCTAATTAAAGACATATATTTCATCAGTTAGGAGTTAATAAATTAAGCGAATAAAGTATCAATCTAAGAAGCTATTCAATAGGTGTTTAGTTTAGGTGAACAATGAAAAAAATATCCTGCCCAGATATGTTAACAAGAGGGCCATGATGGCCCTGGATCGCTCACCTTAATTATACAATGTACTGCAATGCAAAACACATCAAGACAATTATTCTGAATGCAACCTCCACAGTGTTAACAATATTTTCCTTCATTTGGCCTAGTGATCTATATTTTTTTACCTGATATGACCCATATTCCAACATGGACTAGATATCATCAAGACAACATTCTGACAAAGTTTCAACTTGCTCAAAGTAAAAATGCGGCCTCCGGAGTTTGAACAATATTTTCCTTCATTGACCTAGTTTCTGATCCAATATGACCCATATTCGAACTTGACCTAGATATAATTCAGACAAACATTCTGACCAAATTTCAAGCTGCTGAAGCACAAAATGCGGCATCCAAAGTGTTCACAAGATTTTCCTTCAATTTGATCTAGTGACCTAGTTTTTGACCCAGCATGACCCATATTCAAACTTGGCCTACATATCATCAAGAAAAACATTCTGATAAAGTTTTATCATGCTGAAATTAAAAATGCAGTATCCAGAGTGTTAACAAGATTACCCTTCAATTGGGCCTAGTGACCTAGTTTTTAACCAGGCATGACCCATATCCGAACTTGGCCTAGATATCATTTAGACAAACATTCTGACCAAATTTCAAACTGCTGAAGCAAAAATTGCGGCATCCAAAGTGTTAACAAGATTTTCCTTCAATTTGACCTAGTGACCTAGTTTTTGACCCAGCATGACCCATATTCGAACTTGGTTTAGATATCATTCAGCTCAACATTCTGACAAAGCCGCTGAAGCAAAACATGCGGCTTCTACAGAGTTAACAAGATCTCCCCTCAATTTGGCCTAGTGACCTAGTTTCTGATCCAATATGACCCATATTTGAACTTGAACTAGATATCTTTAAGACAAACATTCTGACATAATTTCAAGCTGCAGAAGCAAAAAATGCGGCATCAAAAGTGTTAACAAGATTTTCCTTCAATTTGACCTAGTGACCTAGTTTTTGACCAGGCATAACCCATATTCGAACTTGACCTAGATATTTTTAAGACAAACATTTTGACAAAATTTCAAACTGCTGAAGCAAAAATTGCAGCCTCTGAAGTGTTAACAAGATTTTCCTTCAATTTGACCTAGTGACCTACTTTTTGACCCGATGTGACCCATGTTCGAACTTGACCTACATATCATCAAGACAAACATTCTGATAAAGTTTCAACATGGTCAAGTTGAAAATGTGGCCTCCAGAGTGTTAACAAGATTTCCCTTCAATTCGACCTAGTGACCTAGTTTTTGACCTCATATGGCCCAGTTTCGAACTTGTCCAAGATTTTATGGAGATGAACGTTCTGATAAACTTTCATGAAGATTGGATGCAAAATGTAGCCCGTAGAGTGTTAACAAGCTCAAATGTTGACGACGCACGACGGACAAAATGTGATCACAATAGCTCACCTTGCACTTCGTGCATAGGTGAGCTAAAAATGATATAAAATTTATCTACATGAAATTATGTAATCATTTTACCCTTACTGAGTGAAATGTGGGTTTGGATACGAGGAAACAGCCATGCTACATAAATAAACCTAGAACTCACTTTTTTCTATCATCTCTGAAAGACCAAGACCTATCACTTCTGTCACTTCTGTCACTTCTATCACTTCTGTCCCCACTGCGTCCCCCATACACATTAGGTGTGGGTAAATCCCAGCTGGAATGTTTAGGTGGAGTAAAATCCTCGTCATCATCCCAGGAAGTTCTAGATGGACTATCTGTAATTTTAATGTTATCATTATGCATGAATCTCTAGCCAAAAACAAACCATTATAACCAGAAAATACCATTCTTCACATTGCATGCGGAAGATGGTGTGTGTGACCTTCTGTTTGGGGTGAAACACATTCATTTTTATGGTGTTTTAGTGGATTTTGAGAAATGGATGTGGCATCTTCATTTTTTGTTAGAATGATTTCAGTTTGTGCACACACATTTAACCCTTTCCCTCATACGACAATTCTGCAGCAGACGACTTTGAACTTATTTTGTCAAAACATAGAAAATCTCCATAATTTGAATGGATAACCTATGACAAAAAGTCGAAAACATTGTGGCAAAAGGAGAAATTGCACATTTTGTGCAATTTCTTCTTTTGTCACTATGTTTTCAAAAAGCTGTCTGCTGCAGAGGCATCAGAAAGCGTTTATATGAGGGAAAGGGTTAATTAGTTAGGTACTTCTCAACATATCAGTTTTAGTTTTAGACTTTAAATTTGAATTTTTTATATCTTTTTTTTTTAATTTACAGGTAGTCAATTTTAACAATTGCGATTATTTCAACGTTAAAGTTTTATTTTTACTTTTTCTCAATAAGTACCAGTGCTAGGATTTTCAAACTTGGAACATAGTTGCATCCTAAAACTCCATTGGCGCGACACCTTTGCTACTTCATCATGGCGACACACAAATTGAAGGAGGAAATAATTGTGAAAACAAACAATTTTCCCATCTACATTAAAACTCAAAACCATACTTATAATAATAACAATGCTTTTGTGGATTTTTTCTAATCTTTTTTGCTCTTTAAATTTCCAAATTTACCTTTCAGTTTTTCATACACTAAATATCAGGTAATAACTGAGCCTTCAAGAGTTTACTATTTGCTGTACCTGCGAGCAGAACTATCATACCTTTTGGTCTAATATTTGGTGTTCCTGGTTCATCTCTCCTTCTTGGTGTTTCACTCCATTCACGGGAACTGCGAGAACTCCTGTCTTTTCTTTCACTCTGTCTTCTGTCTCGCCTCTCAGAATGTCTGTCTCTGTTACTTTTGTAATCCTCTCCTGAAATCATAAAAATATCACATAATTGATAGATTTGAACTCGTTGTTAACTTTTCAAATAAGCATCTTTTTGACATCTAGCATAGAAATTGTTCATTTCAATGAATCTTTACTTTATCTGTACTGTTTTAAACTCTAAAAATTACTGACTTAAATTTTTAAAGAGATGTTAAAATGGAATGGTCATCGAGGCTTGGCTATGATACTCTCTAAAATAATAGTTAAGAAAATCTTGTTATTTAAAAAAAGTTCTACAATTTTCAGTCTGTCTCTGTATTGTTTGAATGATATGAGAGAATTGCAAGAAATGGATTAGTCTACCCCTGTTTCTTCTTTTAACTCTGTCTTCCCGTTTATCCCGATGCCAGTCCCTATCTTTATCTCGGTCCCTATCCCTATTTTTATCTTTGGAAGATGCATGTAAACCCTTTTCTCTGTCTTTCCTGTGTCTATTCTCTTGTTTCGTTTTGTATTCTTTGGGTACACCACCAGGGTGTGATGGGGTTTCAACATTTGATTGGCGATAATGTCTACAAAATAAATTATATATATATTATGATCAATAATTGTAGAAATCTTTTACCCTTTTCCACTTTTAAATATATTTTGTGGCAGCTGCAGATGATGACTTTTGAAAACAATGTGGTAAAAGAAAAAATTGCTCATAATATTTATAAGCAACAGGGCCTCCGCTGTTGCCAAGTGCAAAAATAAATCAAAGTGGTGAAAGAAAAAACGAATTTGCGAAAACAAATGCGAAAGAAATATCTTGCCAAATTGTGCTGCCATTTTGTTTATATAAATGCTCTAAGCGACGTATTTTTTCAGCAACGCAAGCAAGATATCAATTTTTTTTCTCTGTGTATAGTTTATCGCGATAACTATAACAGGTAATCAGTCTTGACATTTGACAATGTGAAGGTTAAGTTACTGTGTGATCCAAGTTTTTTCACACCTTTAATCAAGTTTATTGGACGAATTAGTGTCATGACCGATTAACTGATGTTATGTTAATTAAAGAGACACGTGGTTAACTGTTTGGACATATTTTTTTAATTTGAACATGTCTTTGTCCGTAATTAAGATAATGTTTGACCAAACACTTTCAGGTGCTGACAATTAAAGAAGTTTATTATAAGTGTGGAAACAATAGCTTGATGAAACTTTGTGTAAAAAAAGAAGAAATTGATTTAATGAACTATAGCGTATATAAACTGAATGGAAATGGCAATCAGTACCATATGCTCGCCAAATAGTTAACTCTGCACAGCAAGGGTAAACAAAATCAAATCATTCAATCAGTAAGTACCATTCTTAAAATGGCTTCTATATGTACATTCTTAAAATGGCTTCTATATGTAAACTAAATTGTCTCCATTCTGAACAAGAGGCCCATGAGGGCCTATAATCTACTGGCATGGTTCTTCAGTCATTTTAACCGAGCTCTAATCAATATTTAACTACTATCTAAGTTTGGTGAATGTCAGATAAGAAATGGAAGGTCTATTCAGGGCCTTTTTTCCAGAAATTGTGAAACGGCCTTAGCCTTTCATTTTGGAAAATTTTAGCGCAATTTTCGCTCAAATTAGGGAAAATTAGACATATTTATAACATAATTATGGCTATATAAATAGTCCTTTTTACAATAACTTAAGACTTTTGCTTTATATAATGCAATGAAACAATCATATTACCTTAAACAAGACAAATATATGAGCCATAATATGGTGTCCGGGATTTTGTGTTACATCACAGAGTCATTATTTATACTCCTTTATTTGAAGAACTATGTGTTTTATAGTTTAACAGCATGTCACAAACTGTTAGAAACTACTAAATCTATAAAATAATATGCTATTGATTTCTGAAAGAACTGATAAACTCCTTTAATTAATACTTTTCTTGAGCATTTTCGCCGTGTCCTTCCCGACAAAGGCATGGGAGGACTTTTTGAAAACCAAAACAAACTGTTTTTCTTTATATTTAAAGTTTGGAAACTAATATGTGTGAAATAATAATTTAACAAATTACTTGTAAATATAACTTTAAGATTTAATAGAGCGACGTAAATATGATTTTGATTTGAATATAAAATCCTAGACATTGGCGTAACGAATGTGTCCACCAAGTTACATCACGTCTAAATAGCATCAAAACTCGAAACCTGGACCAATAACCATATTTTCATTGCATTCAAATCACGTGATCACTTACATTCTTTGTTAATGTCGTAAACATGTTGTTCTGGGACAGATATCTTTTATTTGACAGGGAGTCAAAATATGTTTATCAAAATGGTGTCTTTTTTTGTTACGCCCTATTATTTTGTTATAATTAATAAATGCTTCGTCGATCACCTAGGAGGAAACTAAATTTTGGCTGTTCTATTTACGACATTAAACATCGCAACAATTTACGACAGTTAAGAGACGTTTTACGACAAGAGTGTTTTAAAATGGCGGCTCGAAAATGACAGTCAGACTTCTGCAATTTTGTTACGCCGCCACCAAGCCAATTGCGATCATCAATGGTTGCTTATAATGTATCGCAATGCGTAGTAACTTCCTATTTCGTTATTTAAATTGTCCAGAGATGTTTGCGAACCTATTTAATTCACTACGAAGAACTTGTTATTATTTTTGACTGGGGAAAAAAAATCGCGAATTTTGTCTCTTTTGCCTTGTAACGTTGACTGTCCTGGAAAGCATATTCTACCTCCATAAGCACTTTGCTTACGTAATAAATACATATTTGCATGATTAGTATATTTTAATTTAACTGGAGAATTATTTATACTGAAAATGTTTATGCTATTATATGATTTGTTTATTTTTTTCTAAGGTGTCCTGTTACACACTTATATGAAGTGCACAATTAGTGTCCAGTTACATCATTTTGTGTCCTGTTACACAACAGTTTGTGTCCTGTTACACCATTCTTTGTCTAGTTGTATACTATTAATTATTTCACTAAATAAACCATTTATTTATTGAAATAATTCCAAATAAAGATGGTGAAAATGTAAATTAGATCTAAACAAATTCAACTAGGCAAAATCTTCATAAAATTGATTTATTTCATGGTGTCCTGTGTTACTAACAATACAATTGAATAAGTGTCCAGTTACATCATTTTGTGTCCTGTTACACACCAGTTTGTGTCCTGTTACACACCAGTTTGTGTCCTGTTACACCATTCTTTATCTAGTTGTATACTATTAATTATTTCACTAAATAAACCATTTATTTATTGAAATAATTCCAAATAAAGATGGTGAAAATGTAAATTAGATCCAAACAAATTTAACTAGGCATAATCTTCATAAAATTGATTTATTATATGGTGTCCTGTGTTACTAACAATACAATTTAAAACCCACATTTCTCTTTATTTAAAGATGAAATCTATTTTGTCATTTAGAATTTAACAGCTTTAGATATTGTTCTAAACATATATATAGCATTTAATTTGACAAAAGTCAAATATTACAAAAGAGGACACCACAGTGTTTGTGATGTAACTCAAAATCCGGACACCATATTATGGCTCATATCTGATAATAGTGTAACCCAAATAATAATTCCACTTTGAACACTTCACTTAAAAAACAAAAAAACAAAAAAAAATATTTTTATATTTTGGGATTTTTTGTTTTCAAATTGGGAAAAAAGCAACGTTTTTTCAATTGGGAAGTTCGGCCCCAGTTATATAGGGCAACAAGCCCTGCTTTTGTGTTCACAAGCTGTATTATAGCAATTTAACAATTTCAAGGGTCATAAAACAGTGACGTCATGTCGAGAGGAACCGAGCTCTCATCAATAATTAACTACTATAGATACTTTGGTGAAGATCAGATAGTAAATAGGGGCTCTATTGTGTTCACAAGCTGTATTATAGAAATTTGGCAATTTCAAGGGCCATAATCCAGTCATGCAAGGGCACATCTGGCTTGTTTTCGAAAGGAATCGAGCTTTCATCAATATTTAACTACTACCTAAGTTTGGTGAAGATTAGATAGTAAATGAGCCTCTATTGTGTACACAAGCTCTATTATAATAGTAATTTTTGACAATTTCAAGGGTTATAATCTAGTCTTGCATGGGCGGATCTGGCTGGTTTGCGAAAGGAACCGAGCTCTCATGGATATCTAACTACTGTATAAGTTTGATTGAGATACAATCAAAACTGAAGACTTTATCGCGTTCACAAGCAATTGAGATACAGACGAAGGACACAACGCCATGGCATAAGCTCTTCTGGTCAGTAGAGCTAGAAACTCAAGCAAATGCTAGGCACTTTCATTGAAAGTTGGAAATGACTGGCTCAGTGATGATCTTGTATCAAAGTTATGCAATGTATAATTTGTATTAAAACATAATGTAGAAACATTTTCACCTCTGGATATATATTTAATATATATTTTTATACTTTGATGCAAAGCAAATCTTGTTATGATAGTTACTTTAGTATACTACTTGAATCGTTTCCTTGTATAAAATAATTGGCTTTTATTTTAGCTCCTTTTTTTTCAATTTGGCGAATGTGTTGGCGAAAGAAAATTTGTGTCCAGGGGAGGCCCTGAGCAATTTCTCCTTTTATCAAGCTGATTTCAACTTTATATCATAATAAGCCTTTCATTCATTAAGACATCATTTGCCTACATGTTTTTCTAAATTGTCTGCTGCAGATTTGTTGTATGTCTCCAATTGGATCCTACAGAATGCTAGTGTTCCACATTTGGGAATTAAATTCAATTTTGAATAACTTTTTTTAGTTACATATTTACATTCAATTACTCCTCCCTTAACCTAACATGCACTACATCTGGAAGAAGAAATGGCATAAACCAATTGACAAAGAAAAAGCTAAGCAACAAATATAACCTCATAAGACCCAAGCCTAAAGAGGTTTTGAATTAATGACAGTTGCGGTAATATTGTATAGTACTGTATACTAAAAAAAATTAGACATTTTGTGATACTAAACTGCCTTCATGAAGAAATACAACAAATGTGCCAACTGATCTGGGTATACATTTGGTACCAACTTTCTCATATATCCATAATTAACTTACTAAGGTGTGTTTTTCATTATCAATGAAGTATATTTAATCTTCAAAATACATGTTGTGGTACGCAAAACAATCATCTCAATGAAACGATTATTTTGAGCACCAACAACATAGGTTTTTTTTTTCAGTTTGCAAGTTAAAGATTTACGCAGACCTTTTAGCATCTGCTTAAGTAGGTTTCTGTAAGCTTTTTTTCATCTGACAGTTTTTTGTTATACCTTTGTTTTTTGTGGTCTGATTTCTGTTTCCTATCTTCATCATCAGAATCACTGCTATCTCCGTCACTGTCTTCATCATCATTGTAAGACATCACTTTTGATTTCTTCTTCCTATCATCACTTCTTTCATCTTGTTTTCTTTTTATGGCTGCCAGTTTGTCAAGTCCCAATAAAGATCCGACTGGCTTTTTGAAGCTATGTTTATCAGCTGAATCTGTTGGCGTTTTTTTCATGAGGATGAGGCCCCCAACTTGATTTCCCGATGAACCCTCAAGTCTATGTAAGGCTGGGTCATCATCAGGGTCTACTGACATGTTGTCTGTATCTTGATGTATAACTCTCTATTCACGTGTTATCCTAGCCTGTTATGTTACCGTCTGTAAAAGAGTAAAACTCGTCCACAGGAACACCGCGCGAAAACCAATTACATTTCAATTTATTTCAGTAAAATCTACCGAATCTACCGTTTGAAGAACACAAAGCTAATCTCTTAAACAGCATGTATACAGTATACACCGAAAATAAGTTCAGATTCAACAAATAACATGAAAATAATAGTTTGAAAATATTTAAACAACGTCGAAATGGTTTTAGTTGTTGTTGTTTCCAAAGCTGGAGCTCCGTTTTCGATCAATAATTCTGGAAATCCTCTATGATGCAGAGAACCATTTCATTTAACGCGAGAATAGAGTAACCTCCCATGAGTCGGCAAACGAGACGGAAGTAAACAAAATATAAGATTAATAATTGTTTAAAATACAATCAAGATATGACTTTTGCGTGACAAGTGACAGAAGACCTAGGTGTTGATGGCTGATCAGGACATACCCACGTTGTTAGTTACAGAGCCAAGTCAGCATTTAAAATGTCCTGTATGTCAGAATCTGTACTCTGGCCCGGTTATAAACATTGCTTGTGGCCACACCTTCTGTTCTAAATGTGCCCATCAAACTTCATTCTGTCCAACTGATGGTAATGTGTGTGACCAAAAACAACTTGTAGTAAACAGGTTAGTATATGAATGAACAGATAAAATCATAACATAAGGAAAATAGACGAAGACTTCGATTAGTCCTTGATTGACATGACTACTTGGTTTGCCCTATTCCTGTATCCTCTTGCTTCTTATTTGCCTTTTGGGCTTAACAATTAGGAATTAAGTCAAATTGGGAACGTCACACTTTATCTTGTGACTGTCAACAGGGAACTTGAGTCTCAGCTGTCAATATGGGGGAAAAGAGGACATTTTCAAAGGAATCGGATACTTAAATGTTAATTTTGAAACGAGCACAAAAAATATAGTAACATATATGACAATATTTGTAAGTTTATGTCTGAATACCTGTTTTTGATGCATATATCTGTCTGTGTTTACAACATGTGTCACGGGTCAAACTTATACACAAATGGAGAGAGTGCATGCATATAAGTGGTCCAGTTAGCTCAGTCAGTGGAGTACTTGCCCTGAAAGCCAGATTTCCTGGATTTGAGCTCGGATTGGCTGCATGTTTTTCTCTCCAAGGTATAACATTGGCGTCCAGTAAGGGACAGTGACAGCACTACTTGGTCAGTCTAATGGCGCTTGCAGTGTGATTTATAGCATCCTTGGCACTGGAATTCCGAAATGCGAGGATGAATTTCCAGTTAAGCATGGATGTATGTCGCGGTTTGAACTTATACTAGTTATACACTATTGGAGAGAGTCCATGTAAGCAGCCTGGTTGGCACAGTCATTAGAGTACTTACCCTGAAAGCGATAGATCCAGGGTTCGAGCCCAGGCTGGCTGGATGTTTTTCTCTCCTTGTGACACATGAAAATTCCTTTGTGATGTTTACAACCTGCGATGACATAAAAAATCATGCATAGAATACAGTTGTATAAAGAAAGAAACTGCACAATGTTGTAGGAAGGCACAAAGTCTGAAAGATATAAGAATTGGGATACAACAGAAGATACATGTAGGATCAAACCCAAACAGAGACTGAGACACACAGAAATTCTGAGAGGAACAAGTTCAACAACAGGCCTTCCATGCCTAATAATTTCATGAATAGAAAAAATTTGACAACTAAAGAGTAATTGATTTGAACACTTATTATTGCTTGCAAGAGGAAAACTAAAAGAATAACAATAACAACAAATTGTATTTATTGTTTGATCCACAATGTATTAATCTCTATTGAGTATTAAATAATTATACTTTCATTTATAGAAATATGTAATATTTTGTCTACATATGATCAAAGTTATCTGCTGCAAAATTATTTATATTTTTTGTTAAAATTCAGACTTGTTGTGGGTCAAATTGAAGACTTGTTGATATACTGTCGGTATGGACTTGTTAAGGATGGTGATCACTATGTACCAGATGCAAGTGGATGCCAGGAAAAGATTGCACTGGGTAAGAATGATTCATAAACTGATATTTTATACATATATATCATTCCAAATTCTGGAGAAATGGATATTATATGAGACCAAAGTAAGAAATGTTTGTTTAATTAGAGAAAGAGAAAAGAAATAGTTTTCAGACAATATTTTCTGCTGTATTGATCTAGGAGATCATGAATCTCAAATAGCATTTATCCCCAACTGAATGACAGTTTAACCCTTTCCCTCATATAGACACTTTCTGATAACTCTGCAGCAGACGGCTTTTTGAAAACATAGTGACAAAAGAAGAAATTGCTCAAAACAAGCAATTTCTCCTTTTGTCACTATGTTTTCCATTTTTAGTCATAAGTTATCCATTCAATTATAGAGATTTTCTTTTTTTTTACAAAATATGTTCAAAGTTGTCTGCTGCATAATTGTCCTAGGGAAAGGGTTAAAAAGGTGAAGTATTGTCATATTGAAATCAATAATATTTTTTTTATTTTGTACAGTTGAAATAATTTCTAACTATTATTTTACTATATGTCTTGTAAAAAGAAATACATACATATATAAATGCCAAAATTGAGCATTTAGCTTATGTGATATTAAAGAGTAATCTTCTATGAAAACATCTGAATAAAACCCTAAATATAATTTGTAAACTTGGAAACGTGTATGATTTTGAAACAGGAAAGATTGCTCATCTTGAGCTATTTCTCCTTTTGTCAGATGTTTTTTAAATAATATGCTGTTGAGCTGTGTTATGTCATCTTTAATATTGACAGGGTTAAAGTCTGACAAATATTTCAGGATCTAGGGTTAAACATGAAGGTAGCTGTGAGTTTATTCCAGTTTCTTGTCCAAACAAAAGTTGTTTAATAAGATTCCGGAAGAGCGAGCTTGACGACCATCTCAAAGTGTGTGTAAAGACACCATGCTCCAATGAAAATAAAGGTTCGTAGCTGGTTTTCTATCATATCTCAACTGTTTACCTTATCATTATTTTTAGAAAATACCTTTAAAAAAAATATATGGATGAATGAGTATATGGCATCTAAATAATTGGCAGAACATATCTGACACAAGAATAGAAAGCAAAATGAGAAATTATTTATTTTAAGCCATTTCTCTTTTTCCCACAATGTGTTTTAAAACCCACTTGTCGTAAAGAGATGTCAAAAGCATCATGCAATGGGTTGACATATAAATGTGATAATTGTGCCTGTAAAAACACCCTTGAGTTTGTAATTCAAATCAATTTTTTATATAATTATGAAGGCCATCGGCCCTTGTATATTTATATTTACAAAGCATATACAGAGGTAACAGAGCTCTAGATAAGGGACATTTTTCACATTCTTAAGTCCTTATTTGACACTCAAACCATATGTTGTGAATACTCAAAAGAATTGTCTCACTGTGACAATTCTTTTGAGTACCCACAACATAGGGTTTGGCTTAGTGATAAGAGAGATATTGATGGAAAAGGAGCAGTTAACTCCCCATTAACTAGTCCTCTGCATATAATAAATGACATAATTAGGATGATTATAAATTACAGAATAGTTTTGTTGAGAGATATTTTAGATGTTTATATTGTTAAATAGTGAATGGAAAATAAGATAACAACAACACTATATTCTTGTACACTTCTAAGTAGGTGATGGAATACACATTTTAGTTTCTAGTATACCAAGCAGACATCCAGTGTTTAAAGATCAAATTCAGATAGAAGAATTTTTTAAATGTTCGCTGCCTTCAGCTCATGTTAGAAATTCAGATAGAAGAATTTGTTTAATGTTCGCTGCCTTCAGCTCATGTTAGAAAAACTGTAAATGATGATTTTCGTTTTTTTAAGACTCATATTTCAATTGAAAAGGAATGAACTGTTTAAGAATAGTAATTAGATAATTATATTTTATAAAGTAAGGAAAGGGTTGCCAATAAAAATAGATTTTTTTTTTCTGTATCAGGGAAAGGGTTAAAAGATAAAGTATAGTTCATTTTTTTCGCAAATTTTCCAGGCTGTGAGTTTGAAGGGAGCACAGAAGAAGTTAAAGATCATGAAAAGACGTGTGGATACAGAGGCCTTCTTAAACCTTTAAGCCATGATTCTAGGGTGAGTGATTAGATCAGAGGCTCGTTTAACCCTTTTCCACATACAATAACTCTGCAGTGGACGACTTTGAAATTATCAAGGTCAAAATATAGAAAATCTCTATAAATGATACATGTAGTATTATTATTGAATAGAGTTGAAAATATTGTGACAAAAGTAAAAATTACTCGTTTTGAGCAGTTTCTTCTTTTGTCACAATGTTTTTGAATAAGTCGTCATCTGCAGAGGCATTAAAAAGCGTCTATATGTGGAAAAGGATTAAGTGGGATAAACTTATCTTAGTCTGGCAATGTCCCTCTTATTACTTGATTATAACCTACTGTCCCTCTTATTACTTGATTATAACTCAATGTCCCTCTTATTACTTGATTATAACTCAATGTCCCTCTCATTACTTGATTATACCCCAATGTCCCTCTTATTACTTGATTATAACCCAATGTCCCTCTCATTACTTGATTATACCCCAATGTCCCTCTTATTACTTGATTATAACTCAATGTCCCTCTTATTACTTGATTATAACTCAATGTCCCTCTCATTACTTGATTATAACCCAATGTCCCTCTTATTACTAGATTATACCCCAATGTCCCTCTTATTACTTGATTATACGCCAATGTCCCTCTTATAACTTGATTATACCCCATTGTTCCTCTTATTACTTGATTATACCCTAATGTCCCTCTTATAACTTGATTATACCCCAATGTCACTCTTATTACTTGAGTATAGCCCAATGTCCCTCTTATTTCTTGATTATACCCCAATGTCCCACATTTAAAAAGATTATACCCCAATGTTCCTCTATTAAAAGATTATACCCCCAATGTCCCTCTAATTACTTGATTATACCCCAAGGTCCCCCTTATTACTTGATTATACCCCAAGGTCCCTCCTATTAAAAGATAATACCCCAATGTTCCTCTATTAAAAGATTATACCCCCAATGTCCCTCTTATTACTTGATTATACCACAATGTCCCTCTTACTACTTGATTATACCCAAATGTCCCTCTTATTACTTGATTATAGCCCAATGTCCCTCTTATTACTTGATTATACCCCAATGTCCCTCATTTAAAAAGATTATACCCCAATGCTCCTCTATTAAAAGATTATACCCCCAATGTCCCTCTTATTACTTGATTATACCCCAAGGTCCCCCTTATTACTTGATTATACCCCAAGGTCCCTCCTATTAAAAGATAATACCCCAATGTTCCTCTATTAAAAGAGTATACCCCCAATGTCCCTCTTATTACTTGATTATACCTCAATGTCCCTCTTTTTACTTGATTTAACCCCAATAATTTGTCTGAGTGATTTGCTTTGGTACCAATAACATACAGTTTTGTGTTCAAATAAATACCTAACCCTTTCCAATGACCTGCTCGTTTTGAGCAATTTCTCCTTTTGTTAGTGTTTTCGAAAGTCGTCTGCAGCAGAGGCGACAAAAAGCTACTATATGTGATAAAGGGTTTAATTGTTTCATGGGAAATATTCTGTGTGGGTTTTTGTTGTAGACAAAGGTCATTGAAGAATCAAACAAAGATCTACAAGTCCAAGTGTCGACCATGAACAAAAGACTTGGAATGATGGAAGAATCCAACACAGTTTTACAGGGACAGCTTAATGAGTGTCTTGGGTATGTTAGTCATTTTGAATCATTATACCCCCGCAAACATAGCATAATACATATCATTGTTTAAAAAATTGTATCAATTTGAGGTTGGACCAACTGTTCGTCCGTCCGTTTTAAAATATAGTTAACAACCGGGGCATCCGTGTTCCATGGACACATTTTCTTGTTTTTTGTTAAAATCTAATCTCTTGTACTCCTCCTTCAGTTTCAACCTGATTTACTTCATACTTGGCATTCATACTTGGCATAAATGTTAATCAGGAGTAGTCGATGTGCAAGACTCAAATTTCATGTCCCTGTGACCTTCACCTCTGACCTTGAAATATAATTTTTTTTTGTTAAAATCTAATCTCTTGTACTCCTCCTTCAGTTTCAACCTGATTTACTTGATACTTGGCATAAATGTTAATCAGGAGTAGTAGATGTGCAAGAAGCAAATTTCATGTCCCTGTGACCTTCACCTCTGACCTTGAAATAGGATTTTTTTTCTTAAAATTTAATCTGGTACGACATACTCCTCCTTCAATTTCAACCGGATTTACTTGAAACATGGCAAAATAGAGCCGTTTTGTGTGGCATCAGCTTGTCAGTCGGTCGGTCCAGATAAAAGGAGCAGTTTTGTGTTTGATATCATCTTAGTATTTCTTTTTGATACTGATATTCAAATTGTCTGAGTCAAAGATAATACTGTGAGATATAATATGTGTCAGGGGTTGGGGCGGGGGTATTAATCACCTTTAGTGATAGTTCTAGTTAACATTGAATTAATCCTTTCCAATATGCAGACACATTTCGACGCCTCTGCAGCAGACAGCTTTTGGAAACATTCCCGGAAAGGAATAACTGCTCATATTTAGCAGATTCACCTTTTAGCGTATTTTCAGCTCTGTTCAATTTTTAACCAGGTTTTCCAAAGGAAAAATCTGGTTATTAGTTTGGCGAAGTCGGAGGGTGGGCGGGCGGGCGTCAACTTTCCTTGTCCGGACCATAACTTTGCCATGCATAGAGATATTTTCAAATAACTTGGCACAAACATGCACCATATCAAGACGATGTGCTAAATGCAAAAAAAAATCTGTAGATTCAAGGTCAAGGTCACAGTGATAAGAAATAGACTTTAATTGAACTTTTCTAGTCCGGACCACAACTTTGTCATGCATAGAGATATTTTCAAATAACTTGGCACAAACATGCACCATAACAAGACGATGTGCCAAATGCAAAAATAAATTCTGTAGATTCAAGGTCAAGGTCACAGTGATAAGAAATAGACTTTAATTGAACTTTTCTTGTCCGGACCATAACTGTGTCATGCATAGAGATATTTTCAAATAACTTGGCACAAATATGAACTATATCAATATGATGTGTCACATGCAAAAAATTTGTCAGTAGCTTCAAGGTCAAGGTCACAGTGACAACAAATAGACATCAGTTGAACTTTTCTTGTCCGGACAATAACTTTTTCATCCATAGAGATATTTTCAAATAGCTTGGAACAGATATACACCATATCAAGACGCTGTGTCATATGCACAATGTCTGATCTGGGTCCGAGGTCATGAAACTTACTCAATTTGAGCATGTTAACATAATTATTACTATTGTAGTTACACACTTAGATTACAAGGCTAGGAAATTGGCTCGTTGCAAAGTAGATTTTTTTTTTCCCAAACTTTGTCCTCAAGCTAACAGAGCTTTTTTAGTTTGAGCATCATGCTCAAACTAAAAATGCTTCGTAACCATGGCGACAAACTCCAACCATGGATATTATTCTCATCGTTGGTTTGTAATTTCACCCTATTTTGCAATGAGCATATTTCATAAACTTGTAACTCAAGCATCTAACTTCAACAACAATATTTCTATTACATGTTCAAATTAAGTAAGTTTCATAACCTCGGGCCCTGGATCTAGTCTGTTTGCAAAGGCATAAACGCGTTACTATCAAGTAAAGGGTTAAGGCAGATCACTGATTATCAACCTGGCATTAGGGATCCTAAAATGTGGATTTGACAGATCTGTTAATTCTTAATCAAACACCTTCCATTATAGAAAACCTGGTTTCATGGAATTTCCATGTCTTGTTAAACTTTCTCTGATAGAGATTTTCAGTCATTTTGTGCTGATGTTTTCAAGGTCCCCTGATTCTGATTTGTTGTATGTTGGAAAGTGTTAAACCATAACACACATTACAAACCTACTAATTTCATTAGCTCACCTGGAATTCTTTTGTGATCACTTACTGTCCGTTGTCATCCGTCGTCTGTCTGTCTGTTCACATTTTCCTACAAAAGACTTCTCCTAAACCAACAAACCAAAGTCAAAATAATTTTACAGGAATGTTCCTTAGGTGGTCCTCTTTCAAAGGTGTTCAAAGAATTTAATTTCATGTAGAACAGGGAGCTGCGGATACGGAAAAGGGGGGAAATGCCAAAACTGTTAAAATCTTCTTGTACAAAAATACTGGCCTAATATAATAATTATTTTGCACAAATGTTCCTTGGGTGACCTCTACCAAGAGCGTTCAAATTATTCTGATCTGTTCAAAAACATGGGCGCCAGGGGGCAGAGCTTGTTTTTCTTATATTTGTAAAGTAAAACTTCAAAAATCCTCTTGTCACAAGGTACTGGCCTGATTTGAAAATAGTTTGGCACATGACCCTCTTCAAAGAGATATATAGGGAAAAACTTTAAAAATCTTCTATTTTGAATACGAAAGCTTAGATATTTGATGAGTACAATGGTCTTGTGGTCCTCTACCAATATTGTTTGAATTATACCTCTGGGGTCAAAATTGGCACTGCCCTGGGGGTCACCTGTTTAACATAGAGATATATAGGGAAAAACTTTGAAAATCTTTTTGTTAAATACTAACTGGTACATAAACATTTCTTTGGTGATTTTTTAAGTCAAATTAACTTGACAAAAGACAGACATCATAGGGTGTGGATTTTTCGCCTCTTGTATTAGCTTACCTGACCGCAAAATGAGTAATGGTTGGCATGACAAATCACATTGCATAACTCAGGTAAGCGATCAAGGGCCATCATGGCCTTCTTGTTTATGAAATTTCAAAGAAAAAAATGAATCCTTTAGATTTAGTTCTTTTTGACAACATTTGAAATGTTTTGTTTCAGAGCATTGAAAGAGCTGAACATAAAATATGAAAATTTATTGAAATCTGTTGACCAACTCGCATCTGTTAGAAACAGCAGATCATTTGGATCGCCTGGTAACGCTGTTGAAGGTCGATCAAGGTCATCATCTTCTTCAAGTGAGTGAACCTGTCATTTTTCATCATACCACCACATTCAGAGGCTTCTGACACCTCTGCATCAGATGAATTTTGGCACAACGTTTGCAACTTAATTCTATAATTGTTGTTTCATTTATAGAGAGTCTCCATATTATTTTACTAGTTTTCAAAGTCATCTGCTGCAGATTTGGTGTATTTGGGAAAGAGTTAAGCCACACCAGAATCAACCTTTGGGTGTTTATATTTGTAAAACAACAATTCAGATAAAAATGCTTGCTACAAAAAATGTATTGTGACAGGGGTGAAATTCCTGGTTGCTTATTACCAGGCCAGTATTCACCGACCATTCTAAATTTGTAGAATATCTAACTTTCAAAGTAACACCTTTAGGTTTAGCCAAGCAGAAATTGTGTTACTTTGTGTAAAAGTTGCATTTATATTTGGACAAAGGTTAGAATTCATTAAAAGAATAACTATTGTTAAACAAAGAAGAATACAATGTGGAAAAAAAGGAGATACATGTATTGCATTTATAAGTATTGCTCTTTATTCTGCAATATTTTCTTAAGGTGTCTGCAGCTGATTGTTCAAAAGCCTCTTTTTCCAAAGACGCTAATAAGCAAACCTGCAATAGGCTTTTGGCCCTTTCCTTCATATGACAAGTCTGAAGCTGATGACTTTGAATAACCAATGACTAAAAGTGGAAAGGAGAAATTGCTCATTTTGAGCATTTTCTTCTTTTGTCACTATGTTTTCAAAAAGCTGTCTGCTGCAGAAGCATTAGAAAGTGTCTATATGAGGGAAAGATTAATTATTATTAATGTACTTTCACAGGTTCATTCCGTAAATCTCTGTCAGGGAGTCCTCCTGCTACAAGATATGAAAGATGGGCTATGCCATTCCAGTTTAAATGTATTGGTACTCTAAGGTAAATACAGACTACATATTCTTTGCTAATTATTCTAAAATTTGAGAAAACAGTTTTGCTTCATACCAAAGACTTTAAAAATGGTAGTAATGGCTTGGCGCTCAGGGTTGCAGGGTTAACATTATGACTGAGTGGTGTCAGGATAAATGGATCAGTAGTAATGGTTATTGATCCAGGAAGCGCCATGAAAGATTGTTGTAAGCGGCTTAAAACTCCAAACAATCAATGATTTAAAATCATCTCAATGTTACAGAGGTCACCAAGATGAAGTCTTTCTTACCCCCCCCGCCAACCCCTACGTCATAACGATGTAGTTTGGTGTATGGTTACAAGGATGAGTGTGTTTATAACTATCTTAGCCTTTCTCTGATACTTACAGAGGTAAAAAAGATGTAGTTTGGTATATGGTTACAAGGATGAGTGTGTTTATAACTATCTTAGCCATTCCCTGATACTTACAGAGGTCATAAAGATGTAGTTTGCTGTATGGTTACAAGAATGAGTGTGTTTATAACTATCTTAGCCATTCCCTGATACTTACAGAGGTCATAAAGATGTAGTTTGCTGTATGGTTACAAGGATGAGTGTGTTTATAACTATCTTAGCATTTCCTTGATACTTACAGAGGTCATAAGGATGTAGTTTGGTGTATGGTTACAAGATTGAGTGTGTTTATAACTATCTTAGCATTTCCTTGATATGTACAGATGTCAAAAAGATGTATTTTGGTGTATGGTTACAAGGATGAGTGTGTTTATAACTATCTTAGCCTCTCCAAGATACTTACAGAGGTCATAAAGATGTAGTTTGCTGTATGGTTACAAGGATGAGTGTGTTTATAACTATCTTAGCATTTCCTTGATACTTACAGAGGTCATAAGGATGTAGTTTGCTGTATGGTTACAAGGATGAGTGTGTTTATAACTATCTTAGCATTTCCTTGATATGTACAGATGTCAAAAAGATGTAGTTTGGTGTATGGTTACAAGGATGAGTGTGTTTATAACTATCTTAGCATTTCCTTGATACTTACAGAGGTCATAAAGATGTAGTTTGGTGTATGGCAACAAGGAAAAAGAAGCTCTACACAGCTGGAGCTGACACCACCATTAAAGTTTGGGACCTGGAGAGTCTTCAGCGGGGATGTATCAAAACTATTCAAGGTCACTCCAAGGCGGTAAGGCCAGCTTGTTTCCTTACAAAACTGTATAAATATTTAAGAGCCACTCTACGTAAAATAATTTTATATAGAAATTGATGACTGCAGCATAAAACACCATACAAACAAAGCAAATCAAAAGTTTCTGGTAAAACAATCTAATTTTAAAGTTTATATGAGTAAGTTAAAGTTACTAAACTAATTCCTTATTTAACCATTTACATTAAATGGCATTTTAAAATTATTCTGATTTGAAACATCTAGAGAACAAGCTTAACTTTTGAAATATTGCATTAACACTCTCCCTCATATAGATGTTTTCTGAAGCCTCTGCAGTAGACAGCTTTTTGAAAACATGGTGACAAAAGAAGAAATTATGCAAAACCAGTAATTTCTCCTCAGGTCACTATGTTTTTAACTCTATCCAATTATTGTACTTTCATTTAAAGGGAGTTTCCCCCCAAAAAAATTAAGTTTTCAAAGTTGTCTGCTGCAGAGTTGTTGCAAGTGGGAAAACGTTTAATATATTTTTGATACAAAGAATAAAAAGAAGAAAGTGTTATCAAAATGCATCTAATATTATTGATGTTTTATATTCTACAGATTCAGTGTATGACAGTGGATGGTACATTCCTGTACACAGGCGGCCATGACAATGCCCTATGTTGTTGGAGTCTAGAGGATTATGAAGTCATCAATAAAGTAGAGGTTAGACTACACACAAATAATTTATGCTCTTAGGTTTGACTATACACCAAATATATTCCTTCTTTGTTTCCATGTAAATCGACGAGTTTCAGTCCTCAATTGTCACACTTTCTAAGCGTTTTTCATGTAGAACACCCTATATCATTGAAAAGAGTACCTCTTAGCTTTAATACAATCCAAAGAAAATGTGGGGGTCATGCATTATGCAAGAAAGAACTCACCGGGCGAAAATGGTTACAGTCATTTTGGACCATTTCGGGCCCGAACAAAACCGGTGTTTATCATTCTCTACTTTCACTTTCTAACAAGGTCAAAATACTAAAAATTATCAAATCAATCATTTCCAGTGCATCATCCTATACACATTTACAATGAATTTAAACTCAATGTCATATATTCAATACATTCTGATGATGGTATACACTAATGTTTACGCAAACAAATTTTTTTTAGGGACAATTTGGGTAGATCAGCATTACAGCGGATGTATTTTACGTAATTTGACCGTTATGCTCTTAGTATAGAATAGGTTAGACTACACACAAACAAGTTATGCTCTTAGTACAGAATAGGTTAGATTACACACAAACAAGTAATGCTCTTAGTACAGAATAGGTTAGACTACACACAAACAAGTTATGCTCTTAGTACAGAATAGGTTAGATTACACACAAACAAGTTATGCTCTTAGTACAGAATAGGTTAGATTACACACAAACAAGTAATGCTCTTAGTACAGAATAGGTTAGACTACACACAAACAAGTTATGCTCTTAGTACAGAATAGGTTAGATTACACACAAACAAGTTATGCTCTTAGTACAGAATAGGTTAGATTACACACAAACAAGTAATGCTCTCAGTGCAGAATAGGTTGGATTACACACAAACAAGTTATGCTCTTAGTACAGAATAGGTTAGACTCCACACAAACAAGTTATGCTCTTAGTACAGAATAGGTTAGACCCCACACAAACAAGTTATGCTCTTAGTACAGAACAGGTTAGACTCCACACAAACAAGTTATGCTCTTAGTACAGAACAGGTTAGACTCCACACAAACAAGTAATGCTCTTAGTACAGAACAGGTTAGACTACACACAAACAAGTTATGCTCTTAGTACAGAACAGGTTAGACTCCACACAAACAAGTAATGCTCTTAGTACAGAACAGGTTAGACTCCACACAAACAAGTTATGCTCTTAGTACAGAACAGGTTAGACTCCACACAAACAAGTAATGCTCTTAGTACAGAACAGGTTAGACTACACACAAACAAGTTATGCTCTTAGTACAGAACAGGTTAGACTACACACAAACAAGTTATGCTCTTAGTACAGAATAGGTTAGATTACACACAAACAAGCTATGCTCTTAGTACAGAACAGGTTAGACTACACACAAACAAGTTATGCTCTTAGTACAGAACAGGTTAGACTACACACAAACAAGTTATGCTCTTAGTATGGAATAAATTATTGTTTACTTAAATCCAGTATCAAATACATGTATTTCATTTACACTTTATTTAGTAGATTTAGTTGTAAAAACCTTTGTGCCTCATCAAGCTGTTGCTGATATACCACTTCAGGATATATCCCTTTTCCACATGCTGATACATTTTGACAAATCTGTTAAAGATGATGTGTTGATACATTTTCAATTCTCTTTTTTATCTCTACTGGCCAAAGGCCAGAAGGGCTTATGTCGTGGCGATTTGTCCGTCGTGCGTCCGTGCGTCCGTCCGTAAACAATTTCTTGTTAACACAATACAGTCTTCACTTTTGATTGTATCTCAACCAAACTTATACAGTAGTTAGATATCCATGAGAGCTCGGTTTCTTTCGAAAACCGCCCATGCATGACTGGATTATGGCCCTTGAAATGGTCAAAATTGCTATAAAAGAGCTTGTTAACACGATACAGTCTTCACTTTTGATTGTATCTCAACTAAACAAACTTATACAGTAGTTAGATATCTATGAGAGCTTGGTTCCTTTCGAAAATCAGCCAGATCCGCCCATGCATGACTGGATTATGGCCCTTGAAATGGTCAAAATTGCTATAAAAGAGCTTGTTAACACGATACAGTCTTCACTTTTGATTGTATCTCAACTTAACTTATACAGTAGTTAGATATCCATGAGAGCTCGGTTCCTTTCGAAAACCAGCCAGATCCGCCCATGCATGACTGGATTATGGCCCTTGAAATGGTCAAAATTGCTATAAAAGAGCTTGTTAACACGATACAGTCTTCACTTTTGATTGTATCTCAACCAAACTTATACAGTAGTTAGATATCCATGAGAGCTCAGTTCCTTTCGTAAACCAGCCAGATCCGCCCATGCAAGACTGGATTATGGCCCTTGAAATTGTTCAAATTGCTATAATTGAGCATGTGAACACAATAGAGGCTCTATTTACTATCTGATCTTCACCAAACTTAGATAGTAGTTAAATATTGATGAGAGCTTGGTTCCTTTTGAAAACCAGCCAGATCCGGCAAGACTGGATTATGGCCCATGAAATTGTAAAAATTGCTATAATACATCTTGTGAACACAAAAGAGCCTCCATTTACTATCCGATCTTCACCATAAGTAGTAGTATATTACCAATTCTGGGACATTTTCATTTTCTACCATACTTTTACCATGTAACTTTTAAACTTTTTATAGCCAGGGTACCATACCATTTTTAATTTATGGATAAATGCGCTCCATAAAAAAAAAAGATAGTAATAATTTAATGTCATAAATTGTCTTCTCCTGAGGGGCGCCCCACCCAACGTTGCGCCGGTTCTCCTACTGGTGGTTCTCCTACTGGTGGTTCTCCTACTGGTGGTTCTCCTACTGGGGGTTCTCCTACTGGGGGTTCTCCTACTGGGGGTTCTCCTACGGGGGCTGGGTTCTCCTACAGGCGCCAATGTCCATATGCAAACGTATGCACTCCATCCTCCTGAATGACCCTCTTGTCGTCGTTCGCTGACAAGGCGACCTTATTGATCTCCTCCGTGTACATCTGATGCCCATGACTCCGTATTACATTCATTTTCTTCATTTTCTCCTTTCTACTAAACAGACAGGTCTTGTAGTCATCGAAGCTAATCTCCTTTTTGATTCCCCAAATTTGGGGAATCAAAAATTCATATGCGAGAAAATTATTGTCGGGGAATAGAAGCTACTGTTTTTTGCATATCACTTATAAGCAATAATAATTTTTGATGTTTTTGCACATGGTCTTTTTGCATTTTAATAAACATATTAACAAACGTTGTATCTACATAATGCTTGGTAGCAGCATCCTGATTATTTAATGGATCAACAACGTTAGAGATTTTGTTTGTGTCCATATTGAGTGTACCTGATGCTGACTTACTTCCATCCGTTCTTAAAAAATTATTGTTTAGGTAAGCCTTCAGTCTACTTACCTCTACCTCAAAGTTATAAAAATCGTTAGACATACCACCAAATTTATTAACAGGCATTTTTATAATAACAAGATTTGTTTTAATATATATGCCAAAAGGCATATATATCGGATATCAAATTAAATCAGATTGTTTATAATGTTTTGCAAGCTGTCTCCATCTGACAATCGTTTCAAAACATACAAGCATAGATGTCCACATATAACCGTCCCCGCCTTTTGCACTTGATGAGTGTTGTATGTAATTGGGAAAGTGGGGCGCCCACTTGGGATCCCCCGACGCGTGGAACAAAGTGACCTTTTAGAGGTCCCTGACGTCCCCAAATAGTTTATCAACTCAGTAGGTGGATGTAAGCCATAGCTATCAAAATAGAACTTGTTATTTCCATCTTTCCACCATGCAACCCAATGTGTACCACCACCAGTCCTAGTTCCATATTGATCATTTAGGTTGTCGTTGTCATCTAGGTTGAGTATACCACACTCTTTTGTTTTAGGGTGCTGCTGCGCCCCACTAGGATGACCAATCAACTCATTACGCATAAACACCCCTCTAAAATGTGGTATTTTTAATAACTTGACAGCATCTACCAATTCTAGATTGCTTAATGGTTTGTTTAGTAGGACTACATTGTCAACTGATATGTACATTTTATATTAACTATATTTTTGTTTAGGGTGCGGCTGGGGAACTTGTTGGGTGCGGCTGCGCCCCACTTCCCCCGACGCAACACGTTGCGCCCCACTAAATATCAGAAAGGTCACTTCGTTCCACCCATGAATTAAACGACTCTGGATAACCAAACCACTTTACAAGAGCCTTTTTACCCTTTCTTCGTATTACCTTCTCAATCCTAAACATCTCTTGGTTAGTCTTTTGAAGCTCCTGCTCGTAGAATGTACCTTGAATTTCCTCTTCGTTGTAGTCTCTAATTTTGTATGTTACAGGGTTGGTATACTGAATCTCTGATACTGTAAACACCTCCTCAGTCCATCTCGGTGTGTACCCCTTCTCAAACGTCTTCTTCTTTTTAGTAATCCTAACCCTATTACCAACAGCAAATTTCGGTTCTGAGTGACTTGTTGGCACTTCGTGCCCGACGCGTTGCGTTGGCATCCCCTTATACAGATTTCTATACACACGATTTTCATTCTTTTTCATACTAGCTTCTACAGGAGTCATCTTTATCGAAGAAGGCTTTGTGATGTTATATTGATCCACAAGATCATTCAATATATTAATGTATTTTTTGGTGGAATTAGCGGTGAAGTACTTCCACATTTGTTCCTTCATTGTTCTGTTCCATCTCTCAACCACAGATGACTTTTCTTCATTCTCCGTACTGTATAGCTCAACAAGGTTTTGTACATTCTTGTTATAGAACTCTTTACCCTTGTCCACCCACATTTTCTTCGGTCTCCGCTCCTTAAAGATCTGTTTCAATGCATCTGCAACAGACTTTCCAGTTTTATCTTTTAGCGGTATCATCCAACCATACTTTGAAAAGATGTCAATTACAGTCAACAAGTACTTGACGTTTTTGTTTTCTCTGGAAAAACTTTGCATGTCTACTAAATCAGCAGCCCAAATTTCATCTATACCATTAACGTAGACTCTTCTTTTTTGAAACTTTGTATTGACTGGCTTATGTAATTCTTTAGCTAATTGGTTAGTCCAAACTATTTGAGCTTTTTTTTTTGTTGGGTGCGGCTGGGGGACTGGTCCCCCTGACGTACGTTGCGCCCCACTTCCACACCCATCCCAAAGTTCATCTTAGTTCCAATTATTTTTTGGACGATGCTTCTGTCTAACCTTTCACGTACAGATGGGTTGTAAATTCCATCCAACTCGTTAATCATGCTCTTATCACACACAGTATTCCTCGTGCTGGTGTCTTTATGTTTAGCATAACACACATCATGATGGTATGCAGCTTTATCAACACGATTTATTGGGATGCTCCAAGGCTTAGGAGTCATGTCTATATTCAGCCTTTTGTTAAGCTTTGTTCCAGGGCCAGTAAAGTTATGACCTGGTAGATGCATTTCAAAAGGTAGCTTGTTGATTAGGTTATTGACAAATCCTTTACCCTCAACATTACAGGGTGCAAGGGTGCGGCTGGGGAACTTGTTGGGAAACAAGTTTCCCCGACGCGTGGAACAAAGTGACCTTTTAGCGGTCCCCCAACATATATTCCCCACAGAGCCTTTGACGAATTGGGTTTTTGTAGAACCGCAAACGCTACATTTACCCTTTTTCATATTTCTTCCATTTTTAGTGACAAGAGTTTCCAAGTCATAAGTATCAGTAAGCTCTCGACATTTCACGCAATACATTGTCATCGTTTTTAATATAAAAAGATATTGTTTATATTAAAAAACAATGGAAGTGAAAGATCTCTCGTGGAATGAAATGCAATACAAAAGGTTTAATCACTCTTTACTCCCCAAGTCAATACGGGGAGTAATTATTGGGAAGTCAGGTTGTGGAAAGACTACCTTGCTGTTGAATCTGCTACTCAATACGGGCTGGTTAGACTACAATCAATTATCTATATTTGGTAAAAGTTTGTTTCAACCAGAGTATAGGATATTGAAAAAGGCTTTTGAGGAAAAGCTTCCTAAAGAAGCGATCATTCAGTTATTTAACAATCAGGAGGAGATTATGAGTCTGGATGCTTCCCCGGAAACTATAGTTGAGGAGATGAGTAAAAATTTAAGATACAAGTCTGACATCAAATGCAGCTTTTATGAGACGTCAGAGGATGTACCAGATCCACGTGAACTTAATCCAAACAACAAAAACCTTATGATCTTTGATGATCTGTTGCTTGAAAAGCAGAACAAATGTGAGTCATACTACATTCGTGGAAGACATTCAAATGTGGACTGTTTCTATCTATCACAAAACTATTTTAAACTTCCGAGACAGACTATCCGCGAGAATGCAAACTTTATCGTTCTGTTCCCCCAAGATCTTAAGAACATTAACCACATCTACAACGATCATGTCAGCAGTGATATGTCAAACGATGAGTTTAGAATTTTATGCAAAAATACATGGGAACAACCACATGGTTTTGTTGTGATTGACTTGTCTTGTAAGAAACATAATGGAAAGTATAGGAGTGGGTTTGATAATTTTTACATCCCATAAACAAATATATATGATATATAAAATGAATGTGGCAAACAATATTGATCTGCTAGTGGGGTGCAGCCGCACCCTAGAACAGATAGCAAAAAATACAGAACCCAAACGCTCATTCCAGATTGTGGTGAGTGATAATAGTACGCATATCAAAACCAAATTTAATCCACCGTTACAACTCAATAGTGGGGCGCAGCCGCACCCTAAGAAGTATGAAATGGCTCTAGTCAACCTAGAGACGTACTACAGCTTTCCAAACATCGATTCTACAAACAACGTCTTTAGATACTCTCATGACGGGGGTAATTCATGGGTGAAGATTATTATCCCTATAGGAAGTTATGAAATCAAAGATCTTAACGCAATTATTCAGTTAGAAATGAGGCAAAATGGTCACTATAACATCCACAATAATGATGATTATATTAGATTATCAGCTAATTTTAATACTCAGAAAGCCATACTCACGTTAAAAAACAACTATCAAGTTAATTTTGATAAGGGGCGTAATTCTATCAGAAATGTTTTAGGATTTAAGGGTAGAATTTACACTGATCTCTATAATGAGTCTGAAAAAGTGGTTGATATTATGTCAATTAATAGTATATTTGTCAACGTAGATATAATTTCAAGCTCATTTGTGAATGGAATATCAAGACCTATAATATATAGCTTTTTCCCTAACGTATCACCTGGATATAAAATCATTGAAAACCCGAAAAACTTGGTGTATCTTCCTGTAACGATGGACACGATCAGTAGAATGGATACAATTTTAACAGATCAAGACGGAAAACAGCTTAATCTCCGAGGAGAACAGTTGACCATGCGATTTCATATGCGAGAGATTTGATTTAAAAAAAAGAATATTGTATAAAATGAGTTATACGAATGTAAAAGTGTCAATTTCAGACGGTCAAAAGGAGAAGCTTAAATCAGGTCTGGGAACTTGTTCCCCTGAAGCTGTTTCTATAAGATTAAGCCATCACGATTTGAGTGGAGAAGATATACTCGCACTAACAAAGGCTCAAGTCACTAAAATGACAAAAGCTTATCAAGATGGAAAGGGGGTAACGTTCAAGATGAGTAAAACTCAAATCAGACATAATCTTAAAGTGGAAGGAGGATTTCTCGGACTACTAGCAGGTTTAGCATCTAAAGTAGCTCCCTTTCTAATGAAATCAGTTCTCCCATCCTTAGGTATTGGAGCTCTGTCAGGATTAGCTAGTACGGGTGTGTCAAAGTTAATGGGAAGTGGGGCGCAGCCGCACCCAAATGGATTATACCTTAAAAAGGGTGGATGTGTTTGTCAGGTAGAAACAGACGGAAAAGGACTCTATTTGGGGCAATCGAGTGGTTCCGGGTTTGAATCAGTGGGGGATGGTTTGTATCTGAAACAGGAGGGTGGTCTTTATGATGGACGGGGGTTATTACTTGGTAAAAACAGCCCCTTCAGTGGTATCCCACTCTTAGGATTGCTTTTGTAGTGGGGCGCATTGACATAGGTGCCACCCTAAAGTCTATCATGGCGATCATTTTTAGTGGGGCGCAGCCGCACCCTATACTCTTCATGGTATATAATACCTTATATATATGATTTAAAAACATATAATCATATATAAAATTATGGAATGCAATTTAGGACATGAATATCGTTTACAGAGAATAAGTGAAATTCAGAAGTTGCTTGAAAATGAACGCGATAAGCGACAGACTCTGAGTAAAAAGTATCATCGTGTATTTAACACGATATCATATATTTATACGGGTCTCATAACTGTTAGTATGGGGCTTGGTGTAAGTGGAATTGGTTTACTTTCAACCATTATCGCAGCTCCAGTAGTTGTTGCTATGGAAGCTGCAGCTCTAGGGATAGGATTACTTACCATCGGTGGAAGTTTTATAAATAAGAAACTCTCCTCAAAGGCGGAAAAACATTTACAGATTAAGATAATGGCAGAATCAAGCCTAGCCACAATCCAAGATTTTATTTCAAAGGCTCTTATAGACGACTATATGTCAGATGAAGAGTTTAGCTTGATAGCTTCTGAGTTAGACAAGTTCAACAAGATGAAAGAGGAGTTGAAACTAAGATCCAAAAAAGTCATAAAACAAGAATGTGAAGAAGCAACAAAGTCTTTCAGCAAAATGTTTGAAAAGAACGCAACACGTGCCAACAAGAAAACGTGATGAGAAACGTGATGAAAAACGTGATGAGAAACGTGATGAAAAACGTGATGAAAAACGTGATGAAAAACGTGATGAAAAACGTGATAAAGATAATCTAGCCTCATTAAAAATGTCGTTTTTAAAAATAACAGACCCGAAGAAGAGGGATTTTATTGTTCAAGAGTTCCTCAAAACTAGACGGAATATTCAGCAAAGTAATATTTCTGAACGCGTAGATGAACGGGAGTTGCAAGGTAATCTCTCAAAGTTCTTTAAACCTGTGACATCAAATCAACGGGAGTTGACGGAGGATATTCTTAGTGAGCTTAAACCTATAAAACAAGGGATTAAGGCGGTGCAGCAAGCTACACAAGAGATTCCAACGGCAATCCAATCGATAACGTTTCCTCAGTTTCCAAGTATTCAGATGTTAGAGAAAAAAGAGCACCCTACAACAGAGACCAGCTTTATTGGTCCCATTGCGGAACAGTACTTAAGAAAGTTTGCATCAAAGGATGATGTTGATAAGACCTATGGGATATATGACAAACATGGCAACTTCTTCATTGGTGATCAGCAACTGACAATTGTTGATGAGAGTTTATTTATTGGAAATAAAGAATATGAGGGGTCACCAGGTCTATGGGAATTATTGATGAGTAAGAAACCAGATCCTAATATTTACACGGATCAAGACTATAATAATTATGCTGAGATAATACACAGCACCAACACATTACACAGGGGTAATAACCCTAATGTTAACCAACCAAAGGCGAGTAAGAGTTGGAAGTGGAAAAATCTCTTGAAAACGATGTGGCAGGCGCAAAACGTGAGTGCTCACTCCACATCTACCGGAAGTGGTTTGGCAACGCGTAGCGGTGACCTTCTCCCCAACGCAGACGATTTGGTGGCTAGGTTGGATCTCCTGATGGCAAGCAAGTCAGCGGGAAACACTGGAGTAAACGATGAGATTTTATACATTTTGAATCACTTGAAGAGTCAAAACATTATTGACAATGATTTATATAAAAAAATGTTACTATAAAAAAAGTAAGCATGTTAATCATAAATCATCATGGATATGAAAACCGTTATGCCTATGGAGGATCGGGAATCTTTGAGTCTTTAGCAAATGTAGTTGGAAGAGTATTCTCATCCACTGCAGCGAAAACTCTAGGTAATGTTAGTTCGAATTTGGTTAAAGAAGGAGCAAAGAAGGCCTTACAGGCAGGACAGAAGGCAGCCCTCGATGCGGGTACAACTCTCGTTAAAAAGGGGGTGACCAAGTTGCTTATGGAGCCCTGGCGGAACTCTAGTAGGCCACAACGTGTTGCGTCGGGGGAAGTGGGGCGCAGCCGCACCCAACAAGTTCCCCAGCCGCTCCCAACACTCAATCCTAAATCGCACGCAATCCTAGCTAAATACGCCAACCTAGTGGGGCGCAGCCGCACCCTAGCACCTAGTGGGGTGGCACCGCAAGGTGCCCGACGCTACGCGTTGCAAAGAAGCTCACATCATACCCCACGTCATAGTGGGGCGCGGCCGCACCCTAACATTAATAACTTAATAAATGGTTCTGGGGCGCAGCCGCACCCTAATCAAAACGCTATTGCAATACAAGATCTTGTTCGAAGGATGAACTTTAAGAAAAATTGAAAATGAGTTAAAGAAAAAATATCAGAAATTAAAACAATGGACATGAGTAATTTAGAATTTAAAAATGCAATGTCATGCAGGTGTTATGATATTTATAACGATTCTGATTCTGATTCTGATTCCGAGTTGGAAGATGATGAGCTAGTAGGCTTCTTTAAAGGAGAGATCATTGTCAAAAGAAGAAGAAATTCTATTGTATTTGAGGAAGATGATGAGGATCCTGAGGATGAGGAAGATGATGAGGATCCTGAGGATGAGGAAGATGATGAGGATCCTGAGGATGAGGAAGATGATGAGGATTCTGAGGATGAGGAAGATGATGAGGATTCTGAGGATGAGGAAGATGATGAGGATTCTGAGGATGAGGAAGATGAAGGTTATGAAAGTGATGTTGAGGATTCTGAGGAGGATTGAGGATTTTGCGGAGTATTTTATATTAAGTAATAAGTTAAGTTAAACAAAAAGAATTTAGTAGTGGGGCGCAGCCGCACCCTAGGATATGTTTTGGTTTTTTTAACTTGTGGAAAATGAGTTAAAAAAATATCTTGTTATTATAAAAATGGACATTTTAAATTTTACCGAGACACCTATAGTAGATGAAAGTATTGAAGAATATCAATATCATGAGTATGAATCTGTTACGGGGACGAGTCTAAACAATCCTGGGGAGATCAGGCTTAACATTGAGACACAGGATTTATTCACTCATCCGAGTGAGTCCTATCTCATTGTTGAGGGTCGACTTGTAAGATCTGATACAGGGGGTCAATATAATAATGTTAACAACATTACCCTTACAAACAATGCAATTATGTATCTGTTTAGTAATATTAAATATCAGCTTTCTTCGCAAGAGATTGAATCTATCAACTCCCCAGGACAAGGAACCACGATGTTGGGATTGTTAAAATACCCCAACGACTTTAGCAAAAGTCAGGGTTTGAATCAGTTATGGTGTAAGGACAATGGAATTAACGCAAAGTGGGATGCTGATGACGCAGGGTATAATGCAGGATATGCAATTAGACAACAATATCTCATCGGATCCCCAACACCTAAAGGAACTTTTAGCTTTCGAATCCCCCTAAAACATATCTTCGGTTTCTGTGAAGATTATACCAAAATCATTTACGGTCTTAAGCAAACGCTAACACTTGTTAGGAAAGGAAACGATGATGCAATCTTTAGAAGCGCTGCTGATGCAGGAGGAGGAGCAGGTACTTTACCAGAAGCTGGTAAGGTAATTCTTGATAAGGTTTCTTGGTTTATGCCACACGTGTTACCAGCTGACAGCGAAAAGTTTCAGCTTTACAAGACAATTGAGTCTAAGGCAACTCTACCAGTTGCTTACCGTATGAGACAATGTGAAAGTATTTCTGTGCCTCCAACCACAAACTTTACCTGGAGACTGAGTGTTAAGTCTTCATCGGAAAAACCACGTTGGGTTATTGTTGCATTTCAAACTAATAAAGATAGTGACCAAACGACAAATCCAGCTGTTTTTGACAATCTTAATGTGAGGAATATGTGTGTCATGTTGAACTCAAGTAAATACCCAGCTGCTGATTACAATGTATCATTTCCTAAGCAACAGTTTAGTCGATTGTATGGAGATGCCGTATCCTTCAGATCCAAGTTTTATAGCATGAATGAAATGGTAAGTAACCCTAACATCACTCCAAGTGATTACAAGGATCTATACCCACTCTTTGTGTTTGATGTGAGCAAGCAGAGTGAAAGGTTAAAGATCTCTGTAACTGACATCCAAGTCAAAGCCCAATTTAATGCAAATGTACCTGCTAATACACAAGCCTTTGCTATGGTTATTTCAGACAGAATGCTCTCTTTTCAGTCAGACGGAAATAAGATGAGTGTTATATATTAGTAATGCAACGCGTGTAGCGGTGCCAATTTTTCTTAAAATGAGTTAAAGAAAACAAAATAATAATAAAAATGATAAATAACGCTACGCTTCGGGCACCGCAAGGTGCCAAACTTCCAGAGTTAAAAAAAATTCTACGTCAAAATAAAATCAAGGGATACTCACACTACAACAAAAAACAGTTGGTTGAGTTGTTAAAAGGAAAGGGGTTGTTAGGGTGCGGCCCACTAGGGTGCGCCCCACTATCAGCAGAGGAGCCTCCACAACGCAACGCGATAATAAAACCAAAAAAAGAGGTAGATCCCAGGTTTGTGAGATTAAAGACAATCAGAACAAACCCCAAACAAGTTGTGTTGAAAAGTGTTAAAACGGGTGATGAGATTACATTTCCTTCAATTTACAAAGCATCACAATTTATAGGTAAGTCCCCCAGAATAATAACATTTTGGGATGGAAGGGTATGGAATAATTTGTATGAGATCACTGTTCGTAGTGGGGCATATATTTCGGATGAAAATCACCCTAAAGACCTTCAAGCTCGCAACAACAGTGAGGATAAATTGACCTTAATTACAAATTTAGAGGATAATATATTGACCTTAATTACAAATTTAGAGGATGATATTAACAAGATGTATGATAAGGCAGACAAACTATGTGAGGAGTATATTGATTAAACATGTTATTAAAATATTTACATGTTATATGCGGTGAGAAGGTCACTTCGCTCCAGCGCATACAACATGACCAAAAAATACTTAGTTTTCACCATATTATAGCGAGGGACGAGCCCTTAGGGTGATTTTCATCCGAAATATATGCCCCACTTCCCCTAACGTAAAAAAATGAATTTTATGAATTTTATGAAAATAGCTTAAAGAAAATAAATCTATAATAAAAATGAATATGAATATGAATATGTTTAGTAGAATCGGTAAAAAAGCTTTGAATGCTGTTTCAAGGGTAACGCCTCAGTTTATCAAAAACGCGGCAAAGGGAGCTCTAACACGTGTGACGCCTCAGTTTATCAAAAACAAGGCAACACAATTCACTGAATGGCTTAGTGATTATGTTGAGCCACAAACCTTCACCCAAACATTGGATGAGATTAAAGAGCATGTAAAAAATACATACAAGAAAGTGCAACCTTTCAAAGTTGAGGAAAGTAGGTCGGCTTTAAAAAGATTTACTATACAATACGAGATTAAAGGAAAAAGCGGTTATGGAGCCCAATTCATTCCAGAAACATTTTTAAATGCTGTAAAGCCTGATGTTGTTAAACTTATTTCCGCAAACCGTATGACAAAAATTAAAGTAATTCTTAACTGTAGGATGGAGAAAACTAGTATATTAACAGGTGATGTTATTTCAGAACCTTCATCATTTCACTCTCATATTGAGGTTAATTTAGAAGGAACAGATGCGAGTGATTTGTATGACACAATTACTGATAGAATTATGGAAGCATTATCAAACTTTCAAAGACAGGGTAGTAATTGGATCTTCAAAGAAATTATTAGTTTGGAGCTTCATACAGTCAAGTATAAACCACTACGAGGTAATTCTTATATCCCACTCCCCGGAAAGCTTGCATTAAAGAAGGCAATCATCAACATGAAAAACGAGGATGACATGTGCTTTAAGTGGAGTGTTGTTAGAGCGTTAAATCCGGTAAAATGTCATGAGGAGCGTATCTCAAAACTATTAAAACAACAATCGGAAGAACTTAACTGGGACAAGATCACATTTCCAGTTGACCTTAAAACCATAGATAGGTTTGAAAAACAAAATGTCACCATCTCCGTCAATGTCTTTGGTTATGAAAATGGAGACGTCTATCCTCTTAGGATTAGTAAGGCGCAACCGCAGCTGGAAGTGGGAAACGATTCCCACCCCATTAACCTTTTACTTATAGATAATGGGGAGAAACAACATTACTGCCTCATTAAAAGCATGAGCAAATTGCTATCCATACAAATGAGTAAAGATGGACATACAAGACATTACTGCCTCCGATGCCTTAACTCTTTTATCTCAGAGGAATCCTTAGGTAAGCATAAAGAGTACTGCGACTCAAATGATGCTGTAAAAATTGAAATGCCGAAGGAAGGATCAACCTTAAAATTTAAACACTTTTTCAAACAAATGAAAGTGCCTTTTGTAGTGTATGCAGATTTTGAAGCCTTTACTCAAAAGCTGGATACAACCCAGCCAAACCCAGAAAACAGTTACACCAAGCAGTATCAGAAGCATACTCCTAGTGGGTTTCGCTACTACATCGTCTGCTTTGATGATGAGGTTTACAAAAGGTTAAACCTAAAGGAAAATCCTGTCATTTACACTAAGAAATCTGAAGATGATGATGTACCTCAAATCTTTGTTGAAAGCCTGGAACAAAGCATGAAAAACATTTACAACAAATGTGGACATGCAAAGATGCTCATTACATCTGATGAGCAAAAGGCTTTCGAGAAGGCAACAGCATGCTGGATATGCCAAGAAAATTTGGATAGTGATAGGGTAAGAGATCACTGTCATTTCTCTGGTAAGTATCGAGGAGCTGCTCATAACACTTGCAACCTCAAGTACCGAAAACCCAAGTTTACCCCCGTTTATTTTCACAACCTAAGTGGATATGACTCCCACCTGTTTATTAAAAACTTAGGTAAAACGGAGGGTAATATTAATTGTATTCCTAACAACGAAGAAAAGTACATATCATTTACAAAAGAGTATGTAATTGACAGGTTCACCAACAAAAAAGGAGAAGAAAAGGAGGTGAAACATCAGCTGCGGTTTCTTGACAGCTTTAAGTTCATGCCATCTAGTTTAGCTGAACTGGTAGGCAATCTTCAGAAAGATCAATTTGTGAACTTAAGAAGCTATTTAGTAAATGATCAAATTAATTCTATGGGCTGGAACGGAGTGAGGAGCGTCGCCTCCCTCGATAAGAAGTTAAGTTTACTAACACGAAAAGGTGTCTATCCATATGACTACGTCGATGGTCTTGAAAAGCTGTCTGAAAAACAGTTACCTCCAAAGGAAGAGTTCTATTCCAAGTTGAGTGGCGATAACATTTCAGACAAAGACTATGTGCACGCACAACAGGTCTGGAAAGAGTTTGATTGTAAAACGATGAGAGATTATCATGATCTCTATCTTACATCAGATGTATTGCTTTTAGCAGATGTCTTTGAAACTTTTAGAGATGTTTGTATGAAAAACTACTCATTAGATCCTGCTTGGTACTATACATCACCAGGTTTGTCTTGGGATGCTGCATTAAAGTATACCAATGTAAAGCTAGAGTTGTTAACAGATCCTGACATGCTACTTATGATTGAGAAAGGAATTAGAGGAGGTGTTAGCAGTATCATGACTCGGCATGGAAAGGCTAATAATAAATACATGGGAGATGAGTTTGATCCTAAAAAGGGTAGTACGTATCTGCAGTATCTCGATGCGAACAATTTATATGGATGGGCTATGAGCAAACCTTTACCCACAAGCGGTTTTGAGTGGATGAGTGATGATGAATTAAATAATTGGAAAAAGGAAAAGTGCATTCTCGAAGTAGATTTAGAGTATTCTAAAGAGCTACATGATTTACATAACGACTACCCTCTAGCCCCAGAACGAGTCACTGTAAATAAGGTTGAAAAACTTATTCCTAATTTAAATAATAAAACTAAATACGTAGTGCATTACGAAAATCTTAAGCTATATGAAAGCTTGGGTTTAAAAATAACAAAAATTTATAGAGGTATTAAATTTAACGAAAGTAATTGGCTTAAAAAGTACATTGATCTCAACACATCTCTTCGTGCTAAAGCAACCAATGACTTTGAAAGGGACTTTTTTAAGCTTATGAACAATTCTGTTTTTGGAAAGACTATGGAAAACATTCGAAACAGGGTTGACATTAAACTTGTAAATGATGAAAGTAAGGCTTTAAAGCTTTCAGCAAAGCCTAACTACAAACATTGTACTATCTTTGATGAAAACTTAATTGCAGTTCATATGAAAAAGACCAAGGTTAGGTTTGACAAACCGGTTTACTTGGGGATGTGTATTCTTGACATCAGCAAAACCTTAATGTATGATTTTCATTACAATTACATTAAAGCAAAATATGGGGAGGATGCTAAGCTATTATTTACTGACACTGACAGTTTAGCATATGAAATTAAAACTGAAGACTTTTACAAAGATATAAGTCCAGATGTAAATGATATGTTTGATACAAGTGGAATACCAAACAGTCATCCCTCTTGTATACAAACTGGTATAAACAAAAAGGTTGTTGGTATGATGAAGGATGAATGTGGAGGAAAGATTATGAGCGAGTTTGTTGGATTGAGAGCAAAATTATATTCATATAAGATGTATGAGGGTAAGGAAGAAAAACGTTGTAAAGGTGTTAAGCAGAGTGTAGTCAAAAAGGAGATTAGCTTCGATGACTACAAGACCTGTCTGTTTAGTAGAAAGGAGAAAATGAAGAAAATGAATGTAATACGGAGTCATGGGCATCAGATGTACACGGAGGAGATCAATAAGGTCGCCTTGTCAGCGAACGACGACAAGAGGGTCATTCAGGAGGATGGAGTGCATACGTTTGCATATGGACATTGGCGCCTGTAGGAGAACCCAGCCCCCGTAGGAGAACCCCCAGTAGGAGAACCCCCAGTAGGAGAACCACCAGTAGGAGAACCACCAGTAGGAGAACCACCAGTAGGAGAACCACCAGTAGGAGAACCTGCGCAACGTTGGGTGGGGCGCCCCTCAGGAGAAGACAATTTATGACATTAAATTATTACTATCTTTTTTTTTTATGGAGCGCATTTATCCATAAATTAAAAATGGTATGGTACCCTGGCTATAAAAAGTTTAAAAGTTACATGGTAAAAGTATGGTAGAAAATGAAAATGTCCCAGAATTGGTAATATACTACTACTACCATACATACATGCTCTGGATTGAAAATGAGCAAAGAACCATACCAGTGGAGCATAGGCCCTCATGGGCCTCTTGTTTATATTTTTACTGAGATTTTTTGGAAAATGTCTGCTGCAGATTTGATGAATGTGGGAAAGAGTTAAGTGAAAAAAATAAATGATTTTTAATGACTGGGAATGAATGTTGGTAATATGTAGTATTAAAAGGCATTTGTGTTCCTTGGATTTTCAGAGAGATCAATAGGTTGTTATATACATTTAGATTTGTTCTAACATATTGTTATTATGAGTCCTGAGTTAAATGGAGTTTTGTCAGATAAGGTATAATATAATACATAGATAACACAAGGCAATCAGTTTCATGACAATTTTAGTGTAATTATTTTCACTGTAGTAACTAACAAATGGTCAAATTTTGAGTAATCATTGTCATTGTAGTAACATGTGTTCAAATCTTAGTGTGATTATATTCACTGTAGTAACATGTGTTCAAATTTTAGTGTAATTATTTTCACTGTAGTAACATGTGTTAAAATTTTAGTGTAATCATTTTCACTGTAGTAACATGTGTTCTATTTCAGAATGCTCATGATAATATAATATGTGCCATGGTGGCTGCAGGAGACTACCTCTTTACATCATCCTTTTCTCTTGTTAAAGTAAGTATCACAGCACATTTCTTTGACCTTTGTTGGGTAGATGTATGATGGCTTGAGTTACATCATACAGATCAATTTGAATTTAAACTTGAGTAAGTGGTCACCTCTGTTAAGCGGTCATTTGAATGTTAACCCTTTCCCACATACAACAAATCTGCAGCAGACAACTTTGAAAACATATTGATAAAAACATGAAGTATCTACATTAATGAGAGTTTAATTATGAAATAGAGTTGAAAACATTGTGGCAAAAGAATAAATTGCTTGTTTTGAACAATTTCTTCTTTTGCTACAATGTTTTCAAAAGTCATCTGCTGCAGAGGCGTCAGAAAGCATCTGTATGTGGGAAAGGGTTAACCAACAGACACTGCCTTATATATATTTGACTTTTGCCATCAGTCTTAAGCATCCACATTTTTATTTCTCCCTAGGTCTTATGGCCTTAGTTGGACTAAAGTTTGCAATAAAATTTAGATAGAGGATATTTCATGAGTGTTTATTTATTATCACGAGTTTACTAAGATGATATGCAGCGAACCTTGGCGAGTGTCTTTTTCAGCTTAGTTAAGAGTTTATTCAAAGTGAAAATAAATAAACACAGATTAGGTGTTCTATTTATCACATAAAGTGATTTATGAGGCCTATTTCGAAAAAATGTACTTGAAATTTGCCAGTTTTGGGCCAATGTGACTAACGTTATATAACGTCAAACCGCTGACATGACGTCATTTTCATAGTTTGGTTTTCGCGTTGTAACTAAGACTTCAGCGTAAGACTGGAAACCAATCTAGTAGTGTCATATGATATTTATGTAATGGGTTTTTGACACTCCCAGAGAGGGCTTTATGTGATACTCTGATATAAATTTCATAGAATAACTAGATTTTAGTGCATGCACATTGTTTTGGGGTAATTTTGTTATGACAAGATAATGTACCATGTCTGGTCTCTATAGCAGCAATTGGTTTAAGAGTTGTCTACACTTGTCACAAGTGCCCAATTGTTGCATTTCCTAGATTACAACTTAATCTTTATTTGTGAAAGCCCAGAATATAACCAATACATTAATTCTAATTGTCAGGTATGGGAAGCCAAAACATTGACACTCAAAAGCTCAATTCCTGGATTACATCATTGGGTGAGAGCTCTAGCTTTAAATCCAGAAAGGGTAAGTCATAACTGGACTGAATTATTTTACCTTTGACCCTTTCCAACAGGCAGATGATTTTGACAAATCTGCAGCAGACAGCTTTTAAAAAGATTGTGCCAAAAGTGGAAATGGCTCATAATGACAAACTTCTCATTTGCCATTATATTTTTAACTTTATTGATGATAAAACAAGATCAAAGATTCCTTCGTTTATAGATAGTATATAATTCATCTACAATATAGATGTTTTAATAGTCATCTGCTGCATGTTTGTTGTGTGTAAAAAAGAGTGATAAATGTATTTTTGTTGTTGCCTTGTTGATTCTATGAAAAGTAAAAAGTAAAAGGAAATTGAATTTGTCCTATAAATCAGTGCCTATCTCTTGATAGAAACCCATTTGCCCAAATAATTTATGATGTTTTGAATACATTATGGAAAAAGGAGAATTTGTTAAAAAAATTATGACACCACCAAAACTTCTAAGTTGCATATATATAGCATTGCCCTCCGGAAAAAAATGCTTTAGTGGTTTTAGAGTTATTTTGTTAACCCTTTCCCTCATACGACATTTCTGCAGCAGACGACTTTGAATATATTTTGTCAAAATCTAGAAAATCTCTATAATTGAATGGATAACCTATGATCAAAAATGAAAAACATTGTGGCAAAAGGAGAAATTGCTCGTTTTGAGCCATTTCTTCTTTTATCACTATGTTTTTAAAAAGCTGTCTGCTGCAGAGGCTTCAGAAAGCGTCTATATGAGAGAAAGGGTTAAAAGAGAAGTGATTGACTTTCAAGTTCAACTATGAACATTTTAGAGATTTAAAGTTGCTGCTCATGTTCTTTATAATGCATGCAGCCATTTTGAGGATGTTTGGTGGGTTGTTGCGTGATGACAAGATACATATCAACTTTGAATTTAGTTCCTGTCAGATCACTTTTACCCTTAGTTATTTATAACGTTTGCTCTCATTTCAATTCAGCAACCAGATAGCACATTTTTGTTGTTCCAACACACTTCTAGTGTCACATTGTTTTCACATCCATAACAAACAATTTGTTCTGATTTCTCTACAAAACAGACACCTCTGATATAACCTCTTTCCCACATGCATTTACAGGTGATGACTCCATATATCACAATGTTATACTCTTTGCTCAAAATGACATTTACAGAAATATCCCATATTTCACCCAAAGAAATGTCTTGTAGTGTAGATTTGTTGTATGTGGGAAAAGGTTAAACCCTTTTTTTGAAAACAAAATCCTTTATTGTTGATACTCAAAGTAACCACCTTACTATTTAACCCTTTCTCACATACAAAAAATCTGCAGCAGACGACTTTGAAAACATGTTGGCCAAAATGTAAAATTCTACATATATGTTGGTTTTTTATTATTAAGTAGAGTTGAAATCATTGTGGCAAAAAGGGAAATTGCTCATAATGAGCAATTTCTCCTTTTGTCACAATGTTCTCAAAAGTCGTCTGCTGCAGAGGCATCAGAAAGTGTCTATATGTGGGAAAGGGTTAAAGACAATTCTTTATAGAGTAATACAGGAGATGTATTACAGTTAAACCCACAAACAAAGAACTACTGCAGGCGACTTAGGCATTTATGGCAAAAATATAGAAAATCTCTATAAATGAAAGTGTAATGGCTGAAAAGAGTTGAAAACATTGTGACAAAAGAAGAAATTAATCAGTATGAGCAATTTGTTCTTTTGTTACAATGTTTTCAAAATGTGTCTGCAGCGGATGTGTTGGAATACATCTGCAAGTTGTGGAATGGAAGTCAACACCAATTGATTTTATTCTTTATTTCAGGACAAGCTGTACAGTGGTTCCCACAACACCATAGATATCTGGAGTCTCACCGAACCATTTACCCTTAAAGGGAAAGTGGATCATGAGTTTGGATCAGTCTATTCTCTTGCCATTACCTCAAAATATATCATAGCAGGTAAATAACTACTTTCTCCATCCAAAATATTTCAATTGTAGAGAGCTCTTCTGAAGCCATTACCATGTGTGCAAGATTGATTGATTGATTTATTGGTGTTTAACACCATTTTCAACAATATTTCAGTCATATTACTGCGGCTAGTTCACCTTCTCGTGTGTTTTATGGCTTTCTCAGACCATTACTCCACACAAAATTCTTTCAAACAATTGGCTGCTTTAACCATAGATTGTTAGCCTATTGGTTGAAGATGAATGAAGCTTGTCACAGTGACTTGTTAAACATCAGAAAGAATATTGGCCTAGCTGGGGTTCAAACTTATAACCCCTGGATTGACAGCTTGCATCGCTACCGACTGAGCTTCCGCAGCTCGGCCCATGTGTGCAAGAATAAAATAACCAAATAGAAATCATCAGATGAAAAGATGAAACAATTCATAAATGAGAGTTTATTGACAGATAAAATAGAGTTTATTGTCTGATAATATAGAACACTTTGTTAGAAATAACTCATCCGGAGTCAAGTTTCCTTTTCTTCCAATGTGTTTACAATAAATCAGGGAAAAGTAATTAGTCTGACAAAACTCCTAGAAATGTTTTGATTTTGGGAAATCTAAACCAGAGTTATATATGGGCCAGGTCACAGTAAAAGAAGCCTTAAGAACTTTGTGATCAGTGAAGATTCAGATCAGTATGCAACCCCTAGCAGTCTGATAAGGATCTTCCCTGTTAAGCCATTTTGTTGTAACTGTATCCTGGATATATTGAAAAGAGAAAGAATGTTAATTATTCAATTTGATTGTAATTACCATTTGTTGTGCACATCTGATGATAGGTAAACATGTAATGGGGCCTATATATACCCCATTTACAGATACAACAAATCTGCAGCAGAATAAAAATGGAAACTCTTTAAATAAAGAACAATTATTGAATAGAATTAAAAAAATGTTTGGCCAAAGGAGAAATTGCTCCTTTTGACACAATGTTTACAAAAGCCGTCTCCTGCAGAGGCATTAAAAGCATGATGATTTGTATAAGGCAAAGGGTTAATAAATATAATTATTACTATACAATTCAAATATGAAGTTTAATTCAGGTATTACAAATTTGGCCAAATATGTTTAACAAAGATGACTGCATTTTAGATTAACTTTATAATCATTGTATTTAGTTTTCAAAACAGTTTCTTTAATAATTTTTAACAAATATAATTAGCCATAAGGATTCAACTTCAATTATTTAAGCAATTATTGTTTATATTTTCGTATGCATAATGATATAATTTCAGTATGTTACTTTTTTGTTTCATCAAATAGGGACATATAACAGAAATGTCCAGGTGTTCAACAGATCAACATTTGAGCATGTGCAGGCCCTCAGGGGCCATGTGGGAGTGGTTACAGCTGTAGTTGCCTCCCCTTGTGAGGGCTTTTGTTTCTCTTGTTCCAATGACCAATCGATACAGGTGACCCTCTCATAGATGTGTTATAGATAGTTATGCCAAGAAAGCATGCAGTTTATTATGATTAGAATTTTATAAAGTCTTAGAGCTTATTTGGACCACATCCATGTTAATATCATTTGAGCTTGTTCTTTGGCAAATGTACTTTTTAGCTTTTGTGAACAGTGTAGTACCAGATCAGCCTGTGCATCCGCAAAGTCTCATTAAAATATTTCTGTTCACTTTATACTTTCATAAGCTTATCAGAAGCTTTTGTAAACTTTTGTAGATTTGATAAGACTGAGCCGATGGACAGGCTGATCTGAAACTGCACTTTTCATAAATGCCATCAAGTACCTTTTCTCATTCACATGCTCATTGAGTGTTGATACTGGTTTTGAATTATAACATTTTACTTGATGCAGACAAACTTCAATACCTCCGAATGAAAAGAGTGTGATAAAAGGAGAAATTGCTTTCAAAGTACTCTAATGACATTGTTTTAGATAAACGATAAGTAGTGTTGAAGTTTTAACTGTTATCTGTAATTGTTATTATCAGCATTTATCAGGTTTTTTCCAATCAATAAATATATTTCTTTGGTTAATCTGCAATTGAATTGAGATAAATAATACCGTATCTAATCTTGCTATACTTTTAGGCACATTCAAACACAACATACAAATATTTGACAGTACAACATATCAACATGTCCAGCAACTGGTCATGCATATTGGTATCGTTCACAGTGTGGTCGTAGCTGGTCACTTCCTCTTCTCGGCCTCAATTGACCATTCCGTACAGGTGAATATTAACACAATATTGACCACTAGATTTAAACCATCACAACTGTATTGACCTCTCAAGCAGAGCCATTCATAATTAGTGTTTAAAATTATTGTGCGACCCACATTGGCAAGGTGATTCAAATGAATTATATAGCCATCTGTTCTGTCTGTCACTTTGTCATTAACCTTATTATCAGCAGGTAAGACATGCATTACTTCAAACACAAGTATTAATTACTTTCTCTCCTTGGCACTCAGGATTATGAGGCTAGCATTAGAACTGACTCGCTGGTGTCAGGATAAATGGTCCAGGAGTACTGGTAACTTACCCAGGAAACGTAGTGATTTAGCTGGAAAATTGTTGAAAGCAGCGTAAAATACCATGCAGACAAACAAAAACCTTAATTGATATATCCATGACTAACAGTAATATATTTACAGTCTCATCTTGTTCTAAAATATTGATTATGTAATATTTACTTGCTGAAGTAAAGCAATTAAAGTGATACAAATTGATTGACAGAAAAGTTGGAATTCCTATTGTTAATTCATTATAAATAGAAATAGAATTGATATTGTTACAAGAATGTATCATCATAACCCTCAAATCCCAATGCTTAAACCTTAGAGCATGAACATGTGACCTTCTTTTCTATGTATATCTTCTTCAGACTCAAATGTCATTGACATACAAAATATAGACGAATGAAATTCTTGTTTGAGTTTTGAGTACATGTTGTCATGTTTATCAAAATGTTATTAGCCTTTGAAATGAAAATAATGTCATACTACATATCACAGTTTCGTTGAATCTATCAAAATTGTGATGAGGTTATCCACAAACAAATATTCACTAAATAGTATATGTTTGCTATACTTAACTGCATGCTTTCTTTGCACTGAATTGCTTTCTTTTTGTATTTTAACAAATTCATCTAAGCACAAAGTAATCCGGTTGTTCTATTGTGATCACTCATTCCCTTGTTGTCGGTTTGTTCACATACATCTTGTAACAACTTCTTCTCTTAAACCAATGGATCAATTTTTAAAAAAGAAATCACATAGATGTTTCGTTAGTGGCCTTCTACCAAATAAATCAATTAATTCCACCCCACTGTACAAGATGGCCAAAAGAGCTTAAACAAAAAAAGAAAATATTTTATAGCCATGTCTTAAAACACTGTCCAAATTTTAAAAATGTTTTATAGCAATGTCCTAAAACACTGGTCAAATTCAAAAAATGTTCACAAGACTGGCCCCAAATGAAAATTGTTCAAATCAATTTGCTCTACTGCACAAGATGTCAATGAAATCTTCTCTTTAACCACTGCCCATAGACAGAACTATTTCAACTGAATGTTCCTTATATAGCCCTCATCCAGAAATGTGTGAACCATTCTACTCTAAGATGGCAGCCAGAGCTAAAGCACAAACAAAATTAAATGCCAATTCTTCTCCTTAATATACGGCCTTGTTGGTGTTTTAGTAACAGCATCCAGTAGAGAGCAGGAGACATGGGTTCGATCATGAGCCTGTTCAGACCAAAGTTTAAAAATAGAAGTACATGTAGTGTCATCCCTCCTTGGTGTTCAGAATTGTTGGGACAGCATTGGGACTGATGTAATGGTGTCTGAATAAACTTGCCAGCAGTACTGTAATTTACCCAGGAAATGTCGTGATATTTCTGAAATACAGTAGGAAGTCGAATAAAACTGCATACAAACAATACCTACTACTGACTAAATTTCAGAATGAATTCACACAAATGTTTTTTGAGTTGTCCTTTACCAAAATTGTTCCACTGTGCTTTACAAGGTGGACGCCAGAGCTAAAAATAGTAAATATCTTCAAATGACATCTCCTAAACTACTGGCTCAATTTAAAACAAATTCAAAATTCTGAGCTCTGCTGCACAAGGTGACTACTAAAGCTAAATATAGAAAAACATTTAACTGCATATGTTCCTCCTTACTCAAATACAACACTAGATCTCAGGTGAGCTATACAGGGCTGTCACGGTCCTCTTGTCTTATTAAAGTATTGCCTGCCCCCACATTCAACTTCATGTGAGAAATACAGAACCATCAAAATGAGTCTGTCCGTCCAGAGCAATATCTAAGACACTGATAGTAAGGTTTGATTAAAACTGTATGGAAATATTATCCACCATAGGGAATTGTCAGATGGCATGTTTCATTAAGATTACATCAAAAACACTATAGAGTTGAACTGATATTGTATATGAAATTATAACATTTTAATTACATGGAAAGGGAAATAACCTACTGTAAAAAACATTTTGTTGGGGGATCTCAATTTAACAAATTTACTTGTTTAAAAATTTGCTTTCAAGACAACAGCTTTACATTTATAAAAGTGGGTGGTATAAATATGATTTAGAATCCAAATGATTGCGGGAAAAGTACAAAAAGCCAAAGATCATTTCTCCTTTTCTATGAATGTTTCCAAGTCTTCTGTTACTGAGTTGTTGAAAGTGTCAGCTTTATTGGGGGAACTGTTTGGTGTATAAATAATTTTGTTAAAAGTTTTTAAATATTGTTTAAGATTTGGAACCTTGAGAATATGTTACCCATACAGAAGTTACAGAGACATGAAGGGAGTGTAAACACACTGGTCCTACATGGTGATTTCTTGTTCTCTGGATCCGAAGACAAAGAAATTAAGGTAATTTTGGAACACAAACGATTAGTTCTTAACATACAGATGCATTCTGACGCTTCTACCTTTGGAAAACATTACGACAAAAGGAGATTTTTTCACAGTTTTGCCAATATGTTTTCAAAGTCTTCTGCTGCAGATTTATTGTATGTGGGAAAGGGGGGTTAAACTTATTAATTTTACAATTATTTAATACAACTTAATCAGTCTCAAAGTCTATTTCCTGAATACTCAACCATTCCTCATGCCAATTGTATGGGATATGCCAAATTATAGCCCTACTCTAAAAGGGAATGGAAACCAGTACCCTCGAGGGCATGAGGCCATCCACCGAAATCTGAACAACAGCAGTAAACTTTGAATATATAATTGAGTGGGGCTTTTTCAGTCATATCACAGCGGCCAGTTCACCTACTCATGTGTTTCCTAGCTTTCTCAAAACAGTACTCAACACAACATACTTTCCAAGCAACTTGCTGCTTTTCCTCATAGACTGTTAGCCCATTGGTGAAAGACATCAGAAAGAATGTTTGCCGAGCTGAGATTCAAACTCACAACCCATGGATTGACAGCCTGCATTGTTACCAACTGAGCTACCGGGGCTCTGCCTGAATATTTGAACCCTTTATGTGTTTATGGTTGTAACTGTATGATAGATGGAAATGATAAGTTAGGAAAGTTAGTGTATAGAAAAGAACAGTCATTGGCCAAATCATGGTTTAAACCCTTTCCCGCATACAGATGATTTTTGACATATCTGCAGCAGACATCTTTTCGAAAACAAGGTGACAAAAGGAGAAATAACTTATAATGAGCAACTTCCATTTGGCCACAATGTTTTCAATTTAATTTAATATTTGAATCTTTCACAATTTTGACAATAAAGTTCCCAAGTCTTCTACTGCAGATTTGTTAAATGTGGGAACTGGTTAAGCAATGAAATAAGGCTTGCCGTGAAACCTTTTTTAGCTCACCTGTGCACGAAGTGCTCAAGGTGAGTTATTGTGATCGCCCTATGTCCGGCGTCCGTTGTCCGTCGTCCGTCGTCTGTCGTCCGTCGTCCGTCAACATTTTCTCCTCTGTAACCGGTGGGTCAACTGGGATGAAACTTCACAGAAAGCATCCTCTCAATGTCCTCACCAGAATTCCTTAAAATTTTCGGGATCCATGCATAATTCTGGTTTCCATGGCAACGAAATGAAAAAACTTCAAAATTCTTAAAAAATCTTCTCCTCCGAAAGTGTCAGGCCGATTTTCAAATAATTTTGTAGAAATGTTCCTCGGGTGACCCTCTATCAGATTCCTTCAAGCCATGTTGATTGGTCGAAAAACATGGCCGCCAGGGGGGGCGGGGCTATTTTTCCTTATATGGCTATAGTGCAAACTTAAAAAATCTCCTCCTCCGAAAGTGTCAGGCCGATTTTCAAATAATTTTGTAGAAATGTTCCTCGGGTGACCCTCTATCAGATTCCTTCAAGCCATGTTGATTGGTCAAAAAACATGGCCGCCAGGGGGGGCGGAGCTATTTTTCCTTATATGGCTATAGTGCAAACTTAAAAAATCTTCTTCTCCAAAAGTGTCAGGCCGATTTTCAAATAAATTTGTAGAAATGTTCCTTGGGTGACCCTCTATCAGATTCCTTCAAGCCATGTTGATTGGTCGAAAATCATGGCCGCCAGGGGGGGCGGGGCTTTTTTGCCTTATATAGCTATAGTGCAAACTTAAAAAATCTTCTCCTCCAAAAGTGTGGGGCCGATTTTCAAATAATTTTGTAGAAATGTTCCTTGGATGACCCTCTATCAGATTCCTTCAAGCCATGTTGATTGGTCAAAAAACATGGCCGCCAGGGGGCGGGGCTATTTTGCCTTTTATTGCTATAGTGAAAACTTAAAAAATCTTCTCCTTCAAAAGTGTCAGGCCGATTTTCAAATAATTTTGTAGAAATGTTCCTAGGGTGACCCTCTATCAGATTCCTTAAAGCCAAGTTGATTGGTTGGAAACTATGCCCGCCAGATGGCGGGGCTTATATAGCTAAAGTGAAAAAAAAAATCAGGGGAGCGATTCCAGGGCCATCATGGCCCTCTTGTTTAATGAATGTACTGTGAATACTCCGAGGTTCTTTAGGTTTGCTTTGTAGACCCCATTCAATATATTGAAATCTTCTCCTGAAAGTGTCAGACCAATTTTCAAATAATTTTGTAGAAATGTTCCTTAAGTGACCCACTATCAGATTCCTTAAAGCCATGTTGATTGGTCGAAAAACATTGCCACCACAGGGCGGGGTTATTTTGCCGTATATGGCTTTAGTGAAAACTTCTCCTCCGAAAGTGTTTGGCCGATTTTCAAATAATTTTGTAGAAATAATCTGATTCCTTTACGCCATGTTGATTGGTCGAAAACTATGGCCGCCAGGGGGCGGGGCTTATATGCCTGAAGTGAAAAAAATAAAATCAGGTGAGCGATCAAGGGCCATCATAGCACTCTTGTTTTGTAAAGACTCTTCATTTTCAGGACTTTAAATTTAATTCATAAAACATTTTCAAAGCAGACGACTAAAAATGTCAATTACATTTTATGTATATGGTAAAACATGTTCGCAAGATTATATTGACGCAAAGGCTTTCACTGTGCATGATGTAGTTAACCCTTTCCCTCATACAACAAATCTGCAGCAGACGACTTTGAAAACATGTTGGCAAAAACCTGAAAAATCTCAATAAAAAATAGCTTAATTGTTAAATAAAGTTAAAAACATTGTGACCAAAGGAGAAATTGCTCATCATGAGCAATTTTCCATTTGGCAACAATGTTTTCAAATGTTGTCTGCGTAAAAATGTGTCTGCAGATCTCTAGATAAGATGGATTTAACACAGTATGTCTCATTACTCATTCAAACCCCCTGTTAATGGTACTCAAAATAATTGTCTCATAAAAGGTCAAATAAGGATTAAAAATTAACAAATATGCCGCTTATCTAGTGCTCTGCAGTGAGGTATCACTATTTCTGGTTCTATTACAGGTGTTCATGTATTTCCAAATGCAGATGGGATTTTCACTCAATGCTTAGTAGCATGCAGGTCATTGATGCCAAGAAGATATCCATTATCAACATAACAGATCCATTGTTGTTGTATCTACAGTCTTATTATTTTATATTCATTGATTGAAAACATTGTATTTTATACTGTTTGAAAAAATATAGCAAATATATTTAAAAATAATAATAACCAAAAAATACATTTTTGAGATTATTTTCTTTCAATAAATGCATTTTGATACAATCAAAACCCTTTTACTTGGTTTTGTTCAACTTCTTTACTTCCTAGTGTTTTTACATGCTGTCTGCAACAGAAAAGCAAATTGTCACATCTGCTATTATTGCATTTATTGTGACAGTGTAAATTTAATTTTTGAATAATGAATACATAACAAGGTCAGTTAACAATAGATTTCAATGTGAACTGACTTGGTTACATATTTATAATGTGACAGTCTTCACTGACTATGTATTTGTTTCAAGTGATGCCTCGTTTAATCTCATTTTGTTAATTGTTTTTAATAAATCATCTATAGAATTATCTAACTTTTTCCCACATTCAGAAGAATTATGACAAATCTGCAGCTGGCGTATTTTGCAAACAAAGTAGCAAATACAAAAATTGCTCATAATAACAATTTCTATTTTTGCCACAATTCCATCAACTTATTCTAGCATTACACTTTCATCTATTGATATTTTCTAAATTATTCCTCAAATGTTTTCAAAGTTGTCTGCTGCAGATTTGTTTTAAGTGGAAAAGGGTTAATTATGGTGTCATTATCACAGCTTCACCCAAAACAAGAAATGTTTATGATTTAACAAAAAAATGTATCATTAAAATATGTATGTGAATAAGGTATTGACCTTACCTCATAACTCAAAAAAACTTCAACATTTAAATGAAACTTTGTACACATGTTCCTAAGAACAATACACATGTCTATACCATATCAGATATCTCTGTTTTTAATAAGTATTGAGTAATGCCCCTTTTTCGACTTAGAAAAAAGCAGACGAGCATTGGCATTTGCTTGCACTGCTCTTGTTTATTCCTTTCCATAGATAATTGAGAATGAACCGTGGACTATTTCCTGATAGACTCACTGAGTTAGTCTACTCTTAGTTTTCAATTTGTACATGAAAGTGTTAACTAAGACTCATAAAAACACACATTTCATGATGAAAAGCCCACCCAATTCCAAGCAGCATAATAGTTTTAGTTTTAGCAGTATTTACCTGACATGGTATTTTTAGGTTTTTCTTTTAAAAACATCTGATGTGCAGCTTAAGAAAAGTTTGAGAAAGGAGAAAATTGCTTGTTTTGAGCAATTAATCCTTTTCAGGTCATCTGTTGCAGGAAAAGAGTTAAAACCATCAGATTGAGTGTTTAGCCCTCTCCCACATTCAGACGCTTTCTACGGTCTCTGCAGTAGACGTATTTTGAAAACATCTAGGTAAAAGGAGAAATTGCTTATGATGAGCAATTTCTCCTTTTGTTATACTGTTTTTAAGCTCTATATAAATAAACTCTCATTTATTGAGATTTTTCATATTTTTGCCAAAAAAAATTCATCTTCATCTACTTCAGATTTGTTGTATGTAGGAAAGGGTGAAGTGTAGGATAGAGATATTTCCATTTGTAATTGTTTACACCATGAAGGTGTCTTTCCACTAATGGCTTAGCCACTCATCTCAGTTGTTAACCAAATCAAACAGCTTTTTAGCTCACTAGAGCACAAAGTGCTCAAGGTGTGTTTGTGATCGCCTTTTGTCCGTCGTCAACTTTTGCCTTGTTCACACTCTACAGGCTACATTTTTCATCCGATCTTCATGAAAGTTTATCAGAACATTCCTCTGCATCAAATCTTGGACAAGTTTGAAACTGAGTAAAAAACTAGGTCACTATGTCAAATTGAAGGAAAATCTTGTTAACATTATAGAGGCCGCAATTTTTGCTTCAACAGCTTGAAATTTTGTCAGAATGTTTCTCTTAATGATATTTAGGTCAAGTTTGAATATGGGTCATCCGATCTTTATGAAAGTTTATCAGAACATTCCTCTCCATCAAATCTTGGACAAATTTGAAACTGAGTCAAAAACTGAGTCGCTAGGTCAAATTGAAGGAAAATATTGTTAACACTCGAGAGGTCGCAATATTTGCTTCAGCAGCATGAAACTTTATCAGAAAGTTTGTCTTGATGATATCTAGGCCAAGTTCAAATATGGGTCATGTTGAGTCAAAAACTAGGTCACTAGGCCAAATTGATGGAAAATCTTGTTAACACTCTGTAAGTCGTGTTTTAAACTTTAGCATGTTGAAACTTTACCAGAATGTTTGTCTTGATGATATCTAGGCTAAGTTTGAATATAGTGTGGTTAAAAAACTAGATCACTAGGCCAAATTGTAGAACAATCTTGTTAACACTCTAGAAAGCGCATTTTTGACTAAAAACATGTTGAAATTTTGTCAGAATATTTGTCTTGATGATAATAAGACTAAGGTTGAATATCGGTTATCAAGACTAGGTCACTAGGCCAATATTGAGAAAAACAAATCTTGTTAACACTGGGTGACCAAATGTTCCTAGGTGACCCTCTACTAAGATTGTTGAAATTATTTCGATGAAATGATCCGTTAAAAACATGACTTCTCTTATTTAGTCTTAAATAGCACATTTTCGGGTGAGGGATCCAGGGCCTCATGGCCCTCTTGTTTATTGTTATTTTTGCAATTCTGATGATGTATGATTTTTTTGTCAGCCAAAAAATTGTCTTTAAAGGCTGTGATACTTTTACATGAATCATCTGTTTTAAAAATAAATGACTAAAATATATTTTGAGTGTCTATTGAATCAGTTGTACACAATGTTTAAGCTAGACCAAAACAGTGGAGCAGCTGCTAGAGGTTGCATTATTGTTATGTCTTGGCAGAGTGACACTCAGGATTACGGCTCTGTCATCTGTCTGATGATTGTTTAATGCCATTTTCAACAATTTTTCAGTAATATCACAGCGGCAAGTTCACCTACCCATGTGTTTTCTGGCTTTCTCACACCAGTTCTCCACAGAACATTCTTTCCAAGCAACTGGCTGCTTTTCCACATAGACTGTAAGCCCATTGGTTGGAAGACGAATGATGCTTGTCATATTGATTTTTGTCAAATGTCAGAAAGAATGTAGTCCGAGCTGGGGTTTGAACTCTCAACCCCCTGGATTGACAGCCCAGGTCGCTACTAACTGAGCTACTGGGGCTCGGCATGACATGCTTTTTAGTTTTTCTGAGCAGGTAGTGCCAATAATTACATATCTGGGTTACACCATAACTCAAAAATTTGACAGAATCAGTAATAAAAAAATTAAATTGCGTAGTTCAGCACATCATTAAATTTCTTTAAAAATATATGTGATTTCAGATGGAGTTCTGATAATACTTTACAACACATCTGCAGCATATGACTTTAAAATGTTCTAAACAATAATATAGAAAAAAATCTAAATGAAAATACAACCATTGATTAGTGTTAACAATATTGTGGCACAAGGAAAAATTGCTAAATTTTAGCAATTTCTCCTTTTATCACAATGTTTTAAAAATGTTCGTCAAAAAGTATCTGCAAAAGGTTAAGTATTCAATCATATGGCCTATATAAGACCATCATGCTTCCTCTTGTTTGTTCTATTGGGACCTAATACAATTTTCCACATGACATTTCGTGCCTCTCATACATAAACATGAGTTTCCTGTGGGTTTGGCATCAACCAGATCTCCACAAAAGTGTCAAAGGCAACTGAAGTCTACGCTTTATTATACGTTTTAGTCCATTGGTGGAGGATAACTGATACAGGTCCCAATAATCTTTGCTAATCATTGGCAAGAATGTTATACATACTCTGCTTCATAGCCCTATTGTATTAACAACTGAGCTATTGGGACTTAATAGCCCCATGGCATTAACAACTGACCTTTTGAGACCTAATAGCCCTATGACAATAACAACTGAGCTATTGAGACCTAATAGTCCCATGGCATAAACAACTGACCTTTTGAGACTTAATATCCCCCATGACATTAACAACAGAGCTATTGAGACCGTATAGTTCCCATGATGTTTACAGCTGAGCTATTGAGACCTAATAACTTGAGAGCATTAACCAAGGCTATAGAGACCTAATAGCCCCATGTTATTAACAACTGAGCTTTTAAGACCTAATACACCCATGGTACTAACACTAGTTAATGAGACCTTATATCTCCATGGCATTATCAACTGGGTTCTTTTGAGACCTAATAACCCTATTGCATTAGCTGAGCTATTGAGACCTAACAACCCCTATGGCATTAAAAAACTGACCTTTTAAGACCTATTAGCCCCTTGACATTAACAACTGAGCTATTGAGACTTATTAGCTCCATGATGTTAACAACTGACCTCTTTAGACCTAAAAACCCAATCATCGGCAATGGAATTAACAAAGGAGCTATCGAGACATAAAAAATCCAATGGAATTAACAACTGAGCTATCGAGACATAACAAACCCAATGGCATTCATAATTGAGCTATCGAGACATAAAAAACCCAATGGCATTAATAATTGAGCTATCGAGACATAAAAATCCCATTGTATTGAACTATTGAGACTTAATAGCCCCACGGCATAAACAACTGTCCTTTTGAAACCTAATAGCCCCATGATGTTAACATCTGTCCTTTTGAGACTTAATAGCCCAATGTCATACAGATATGTCCTTTTGAGACCATGATAGCTCCATGGCATTAACAACTGAACTATTGAGACCTAATAGCCCCATGGCATTAACAACTGAACTATTGATACCTTATAGCCCACATGGCATTAACAACTGACATTTTTTGAGACCTAATTGCCCCTTGGCATTTACAACAGAGCTATTGAGACTTAATAGCCCGATGGCATTAACAACTGAGCTATTGAGACTCGCCCGATGGTATTTACAACGGAGTTATTGAGACTTAGTAGCCCCCTGGCATTATCAACAGAGCTATTCAGACTTAATAGCCCAATGGCATTTACAACGGAGATATTGAGACTTAATAGACCGATGGCATTAACAACTGATACATTGAGACCTATTAGCCCCATGGTATGAATAACTAAGCTATTGAGACATAATAGACCTGTGGCATTTACAACTGACCTATGTAGACCTAATAGCTCCATGGTATTAACAACTGGGCTATTGATACATAATAAACACATGGTATTAACTTAAATTGAGTATTAATAACTCCGCTATTGAGACCTAATAACCCCATGGCATACAGCTGAGTCTTTTAGACCTAATAGCCCACATGACATTAACAACTGAGTTATCGAGACCTAATAGCTCCTTGAGACCTAATAACCCAATGGCATTAACAACTAACCTGTAGAGACCGTATAGACCACATGGCATTAACAACTGACCTTTTGAGACCGTATAGCCCATTGGCATTAACAACTGAGCTTTTGATTCTTAATAGCTCCATGACGTTAACAACTGACCCTTTGAGACCTAATAACCCAATGGCATTGCCAACTGAGCTATTGAGACATAATAATCCCATGGCATTGAACTATTGAGACTTAACGGAGCTATTGCGACCTATACGCCCCATGGTATTAATAACTAAGCTATTGAGACATAAAATTAAATTGAGTATTAATAACTCTTGATACCTCAGACCTAATAACCCCATGACATTAACAACTGAGCTATCGAGACCTAATAGCCCCCAGGGCAATAACAACTAACCTGTTGAGACCTAATAGCCCCATGACATAAACAACTGACCTTTTGAGACCTGATAGCGCCCCCATGGCATTAACAACTGACCTTTCGAGACCTAATAGCCCCCATGGCATTAACAACTGACCTTTTGAGACCTAATTAGCCCCCATGGCATTAACAACTAATCTTTTGAGACCTAATAACCCCATGACATTAACAACTGACCTTTCGCAACTGACCTTTCGACCTAATAGCCCCATGGAATTAACAACTGACTTTTTGAGACCTAATAACACCATGGCAGTAACAACTGACCTTTTGAGACCTAATAATCACATGGCATTAACAACTGAGCTACTAGTATTGAGACTTAATCCCACTTTCCAACATGTAACAAATCTGCAGCAGATGACTTTGAAAACATAGCGGAAATGAGGAAAATATGTGTAAAAAAAATGAAAATATATAATTATTTAATTGAGTTGAAAACATCAGGGAGAAAGGAGTTATTGCTCATAATGTAATGAACATTTTTATGCCCCCCCCCCCCCCCCCCCCCCCCCCCACGGAATCTTCGATTCGGGGGACATATAGTTTTTGGCCTGTCTGCACGTCTGTCTGTCTGTCTGCACGTCTGTCTGTCTGCACGAAAACAACTTTAACCTTGACCACTACTTTTGAACCATAACAGGTATGGCTACCATATTTCACATGTGTATTCCTTGTGACATGACCTTTCTGTCAGTACCAAAATTTTTGACCTTTTGACCTTTGACCTAGATGTAGTTTTTGGCCTGTCTGCACGAAAAAAACTTTAACCTTGACCACTACTTTTGAACCATAACAGGTACGGCTACCATATTTCACATGTGTATTCCTTGTGACATGACCTTTCTGTCAGTACCAACATTTTTGACCTGGCGACCTTGACCTTTGACCTAGATTTTGCCATTGGGGGGACATCAGTGTTTAACAAACACATCTTGTTTCCTTTTGTCACATTGTTCCATAAAGTATGCTGCAAATGCATCAGAACGCATCTCCAATTGTGAACTTATTTATAATTCAATTGCAATGTTAATTAAGAAGATTACATGTATAACCAATCCATGAAATTCGAGTATACATGTACTTGTATATATGTGTGCATTTAATGCCGATGCAGCATACAGCTTTTTGAAAACATCATGGAAATGATGGACTAGATAGGTCTAGCGTAAATCTCCTAAGATATAAGGCCGCTTGCAAAGAATATGAAGGATTTTAATGTCCGAGCAGATCAAACCGTTTAAATTATTTATAGATCTATAGTACAAAAAATACATCTTAGGCCTACTTTCAAAATATAGATATTGAATTTTATATAAAATGTCTCTTTAAATATGTTTCATGTAAACATGTGGGGACAAAAGATAAATATCTGTATCTAATCTAGGATGTTTTATGCTACACTATTAAATTATTATAATAAAACTAAATAATACTCTATGCAGCAACGAATGCGGAATGGCTCAGTTTGGTAGAGTGAAAGCTACACTATTGCGTATGATAGAAACGTATTAGTTGCGTATGAAAATTCATAAATTAATTAATTAATCATACGCTAGTTGTACGTTATGTATACGTTACTCAATCATCAGGTATATGCCAAGATGTCTATATGAGCCATTCTCAAAATTCGCAGAAATTCTTGTCCTTTGAATATTTTTTTGAAAATAATTGTGGGTCCCTCTTGCTACTGAAGCTGACTTGCTTTCAGACTCTCTCGGTACTTTCTGTTCTACTGATAAATATGTGTTTTGTTAAGCTTTGACTGAAAAAATCTGAAGAAGCACCATTTAAATAAGTTAACTCCCTACAGTAATTTTTTGGGGTGTCTTAACTATTACAGTCATAATTGAATGTAAAAATGAATATTTCTTTTACAAATTCAGACATACATTTGAATTGCCTTTTCTCTTTAAATCTGGCCATTTTGCAAACTTAATGAGGGAGCAATACTTTATTTATCACATCTTAACTTTAAATAATTCCATACGGTAACAGTCATTACTGTAACACTACAAATTGTTATGGTAAAGACTGGTTTTGTTACGGTAAAGACTTACAATCCTTAAATCTGATTTTTCTAATACTTTCATATACATTAAGACTATTTAAATAATTTCCAATGCAATAGAGAACTTACTATGGATGTATAATTGAATAAACAGATCATTTTAATGCTAAATATGTAATTATTGAAGTTGTTGTTATGGTAAAGACAGTCTGTTACGGTAATGAAACATGTCAGATAATCGTATACCTTTCCTGTGTGCAAATTACGTTTGATGCATCTGCAGGAGATAACTTAAGAAATATTAGCTTCTTTTAAGTCGTATCTACTTTTCCAATGTTTTAAGGTTTTTTTTAAAAACAATATTGACTTTTAATGCATCTGCAGTAGATGAATTAAATTCTTTAGAGAAAATGGTTTCTATATCATTTCTTCTTTTCCAATTATTTGTTCTGCTCTTTTTAAAATTGTTATTAATTGCATTCTTTGAAATTGCCTTTATTGACTTTTGATGCATCTGCTGGAGATGACTTTTGAAATATTTTTGGAAAAAATGCTTTTTATACCGTAGGTAATTTCTCCCCCCTTTCCAATAATGTTTTCTGCTCTTTTTTTCAAATGTATTACATCTTTCAAGATTGTCCACATTATTTATCAGATGTTTTCAAAGGTATCTACTGCAATGTCATTCATGTGGGAAAGGGTTATTTAGTGTTTTAATTCTTCATTTTTTGTCGAACCTTTACTATTTTTCATTCACACTGACAAATGAAATTTGAAGCTTATGTCTTTCTTTTCAAGTATTGCAGCAATGGCAATTTAAAATGTTGAGCAACAGCGACAATTTGATTAAATTGAGATATAGGCCTAGAAAAAATGGCAGCCTTCTTACGAAAAAAAAAGAAAGAAATCTGAAGAAAACTGAATCTGGTATCTTAAAAAGTGTTCCGACTGTGACAGAGAGAGAGAAAAAAGCTGATGGCTTCAATGAACTTGACATATTTCCTAATTCAGTTATGTACTTAACAAACCAGTTCGAGGTAGATATTGAAATCTGATGGAAGATTTTCCAGATGATGTGCCAGACACTTAATCCCTCTATCCATGTACTATTAAACTAGCAGATGGTAATTGTTTAGCTTCTTGTGGTAGTGTAATTGGATATGGTTTTCCAGAGAATAATGATGTCAAAGACAGTAGACAATTCTTTCTTTCTAGATTGATTTTAAATGAAAACGTGATAAAAAGCATTTATCACAAGGAACTTAAACACTTAAGGTAAATCAAAAATACGTAGGAATTTGGCATATTCATGCACTTAAATTGTTTTATCTACCCTAAAAAAGGTAATCCTTACATTTGTCTATCTACCCTAAGAAAGGTAATGCTTACATCTGTCAGCATTTTACATTTTAATTGTCTCTTTCTTCAAAGACAAGGTAAGAACAATAGTAAACTAAGGTATTTTCTTAGGACCAGCACTAGAAATGATGATCTGAACACTGGAATCCTAACCATTTTGTCCAATGTATACCAATAAAAAAATGTTAAGATGTCCATGAGACGAGTCCAGAGGTGAGTAAGTCAAAGGCAGATAGAAGCCAGTCAAATTCAGAGAAAAGTAAGTCAGAAGAACAAAGTGATTCATAGTTTGAGCATAGTGAGTTGGTGGTAGAGCGTAATAACTTTTAAATACAGGACATAGTGAAAAAGTGGTAGAGCATACACCATAATTAGAGCAAAATAAGTCATGTGTAACATGGTGACAGAACATCGTATATCAGAAGAAAAAGCACAAGTCACATGGTAAAGTAAGTAACATATAGACAAACTTTGTATGTAAGAAGAAAATGCAAGTTACATGGAGACAGAGCACAAGTCAGAGGATATAGTAAGTGCCATGGAGACAGAGCACAAGTCACAGTAAAGTGTAAGTAGCATCAAGACAGCACAAGTCACAGTATAGATTAAGTAACATGAAGACAGAGCACAAGTCTAAGGATAGAATAGGTAACATTAAGACAAAGCACAAGTCACATGATTAAGTAAGTAACATTGAGAAAGAGCACAAGTCAAAGGATAGAATAAGTAGCATGGAGACTGATCACAAGTCAAATGATAGCATAAATAGCATTGAGACAGGGCACAAGTTACAGTAAAAAGAGCACAAGTTACAGTAAAGACTAAGTAACATGAAGACCGAGCATAAGTCAAAGGATAGAAAAAGTATCATGGAGACAGAGCACAAGGCAAAGGATACAGTAATTAAAATGGACACAGAGCGCAAGTCAAAGGATTGAAATAAGTTACATTGAGACAGAGCACAACTAAAAGCATAGAGTAATTAACTTGTAGACAGAGCACAAGTCACAGGGAACAATATATTGTACCCTGGTTAGCATATGACAAGGCTTGCTAGTTTCTACCACAGTCACTGTCCCTACCATTACATGTTGTCTTTACTGTAACACTTGCATCAACAAGTATAGTTGTATGGCAAAACAATTGTGTGTAAAGCTGATGAAATCATCGAGAAATATTAATAATCAATGTTTATGTGAGTTCACACTTTCTTCACTCGTTCTCTCAGCTCAGTTTTAACGGGAAATTTGAATACATTGTACCCTGGTTAGCATGTGACAAGGCTTATTGTTCCTGCCACAATTATTGTCCCTACCATAACATGTTGTCTTTACTGTAACACTTGCATCAAAATGTATAGTTGTAGGTCAAATGAATTGTGTGTAATAAGCTGCATTTTGCAAGTAGAAACATACAGAAGAAAATGGTGCCATACAATAGGCAATTCCTTTTCACATATTATTGTTACTGGTGTTATTACAGCTTGAATTCAAGAAATGTCATTATTGTAACAATTTATGTCTTAACCATAACAGTGATGTCCATACTGTAACAACACATATTTTTTAACTTTTAAATAACCCCCAAAAAAATATATGTGGACTTGACCTGGTATAGGTCATGCACTCCAACAGGAACTTCATCAAACAGGACAGTTTGTCAAGGTATATCAATTATTTAATTAGTGATAGCAAAAGTTTTAGTGTAAAATACATATATTTAATTTATTTATACAATATTCAAGACAAGAATAGTCATTTTTCACAGATATGAAAAATATTTTTTTGTTCTGCAAATTTCTTTAAAGATAACAAACAATTAGGTACACAGCTTCATGTTAAAAAAAAAAATCCTAACTGCTATATAATTTTCATATATATATAGATTCAAATTGTGTTACGGTAAAGACATTGTTTCATACCAAGGGGTGTTCTGATAAAAAGTTAAGGCAGATTGAATTGTTGTTAAGCTGTACTAAACATTTTTTTATTAACCATAGTTATGGTATAAAATAAGCATCTAATAAAATATTAATGTTCTCATACTTTTTTTTTAATTTTCTTGCTCCTCAAATTCCTGCGAATTTTGAGAATGGCTCATATACGTTGCAGATACGTCAGACATATGTTACAGATCTCACAAAAAGAGGAAAAAGTGTCTTCCTCATGTAAAAATTGCCACACCTAGAGACGATGTTTGTTAACTATGAAGTTATGGACTCAATATCAAAAAAAGAAAAACTTCAAAGCTCAGATGCTTTAAGGGATCATGTAATGACTGCTCAGAAAGAGAGAGATTTATACAATAACTTTGTTAAACGAGCCAAAGAAACAAATGCCCTCCCTCCTGCAGAAAGATTAACCACTATACTTTTGATTTTTCACAAATGGTTTCCATATACGCAAATACGCATCTAGGGTAATAAAATGAACACACCACATATTTTCATTATAATCATCAATTTCAATCTGTTAAGTACCCCCTTTCTTTTACCCCCAGGCCCTAGTAAATAATGGTAGGTTGTATTTTTTTGCTTCTCTTTAAAGATTCAAAGTAGCTACGGTATTGCAATTTATATAGTAAATACATTAAAATTACAACAAAACAATACTTGCATTTTTACTAGATAGCGAGAATGATATTTTCAACAATTTTGATATGTGCTATCGTGAGAATTTTTCAGTAACGCAACATGTACAAATTTCGTGAATCAATGAGTAGTGACGGGTTGATATTTATTCATGCGAGGTATATATTCAATTCGAGCAGTGAGCCATGACGTAAGGTTATGGACTGTTCTACTATCCAAAATAGGGATGAGCATAACAATATGCGCCCTTTTTGATTATAAGTAAAATCCTGACACACCACCAGTTCGAAGGCAAAGTTGGCGGTTTAACAAGAGCGTTCAACTCGTAATGCTAAGGTCCTGAGTTCGAGTCATAATGGATTACATGTACATATTTTTATTTTATGTTTTTTATGTTGTTTCTACGTAATTATTAATCACGCAATGTCCTTAACTTTCGTGATTTTATATTTACCTGCAAAAGTATAAATGTGGCATACAAAAGTAGAACGACGTATTATAGCATACACAGCCATGCAGTCGAAGTCGTATTATAGCGATGATGATGATTATGATGGTGGTGATGATATATTATTATCACTATTTCTGTCAAGGTTTTTAATAATCTTTATGTAATATAGTTATAATGAATACTAAAATGATGAAAACAATGAAATCTAAAAATAAAACAAACAAATAAAATAAAAATAACTTGAATAAATATATGCATACATACAAATAGATCAAAGCTAAGATACTATTATCATACTTTTGAGTTTAAACCAATATGTATTCATATATTTAACTTTACCAAGGCGTTCCGAATTCCAAACAACATTTCTGTGAGATTATACAAATTGTGAGTATAATTGGGGCGGGCCACGGTAGTAACGTCAATCTGACGTCGCCGTTTGGAGGGAAATGAGAAGGTTTGAAAACGTGAATACATATTTTAACAACTGTTATATCAACTCAATTGTTGCATCAACTTCCCCAGACGCCATTGCTTAAAGACATTCCGTAGCATTTGTTCACCGAAATGTCTAACATGTTATGTGTAACACATGACAATTATTATCGGGGAAAAAACGACACTCAAACTGTTCCTTTCAACGTCAGAACTGGCTCCTTTGCAAGTGACAAATTCATTTGACTTCATTTTTACCTGACGTTCCTGCACGTCGCTTAACAACTTTACTATGTTGATGGTTATTATGGAACAACAACATTAAACTTTAATATTTAGTACAACAAACAACAAATTAATGTCATGCACATTTTCGGTATCTTCTGTTTGTGTATATTTGAAATATACACAGCTTAAACTGGTACTTTCTTGTAACATTACGCTGTGGCCCGCCTATACCTCAACTAGTTTCTATGACAACGATTTATAAATAAACTTATGACAATATTAGAAATATTAATTCGCCGTAAGGTAGAGCAAAAAACAAATATACATATGGTAAAGTTTTATTACTTTTTGATTACCCCTCGTATAATAATATATAAACAGATTTCCAAGTCCTGTATCCTGTTTTACGTCTATTTATATACTGTATCATTTGCAATAAAATAACTATTCGGGAAGAAATAAATTAAAATATCCATTTTTAGTAGAGAGTAGATTTCATTATACCATAAAGTTGATGATAAAGGTTGTCAATTTTAATTCCGCTGACTGCGTTTCAGCTAAAATATCGCAATGTGCGTTCCGACGCGGGACATCGGTAAAAAGGCATTCTGATTTACAAAAAATCGGCTCCACAGATTTTATTGAAATTCTGGTAATTTATAGTGGAAAGGGTGATCGTAATGATATGTATTTGTTTAAAATATATTTCGTGTAAATGCTTAGTAAATTAAAAATTATGCATTTAAAGTTAAAAAATCGGGTATTTGTATCTGAATCGTCATGGCTGATACATTAAATTTATATTATAATACAGGTAACTTTATTTTCTATAATTCGATGCTTTTGGTTTTTCAAAGAAGACAGTATATAGTAGCGATTTCTTTGACGTCGTTTTTTTTTTCCGTTTTCTTATGACAGTTGGTATGTTTATATCGTTATTAAGAGATTATATGTAGGACTATTTGGCTAATTTTGGTATCATTATGAAGGTAAAAGGTTGATATTTTAGGAAATACAAAAAACTGAAAAAATATATTTTTGTCACTAATACAGGTTTTGTCGTGGACTGGCTCATATATATATGTGCAGCAGATGACCATTGAAAACATTTTGGCAAAAGCGGCAATGCGCAATGTCTTATTGCCACACTGAGTTCACAACTATATTTAGTAATGACACTTTCATTTATTGAGATTTACCACATTTTGTCCTAATTTAGACTAACTGTATTCAAAGTCGTCCGCATTAGATGTGCTGTATGTGGAGGTACTATATATACAATTTAAAATCTGTTTTTCTCGGATAGTAACGAGTTTAGCGTAATCATCCGAAAAGATCCGATTGAATATCGCCCGATTTAATGGTTCCCGGTGCACTTCGAATGACGCAATCGGAACTCATCGGGTAATTCAGAGTAATCCGATTCCGAATGACGATAATCAAGTGACAACAAAATCCGGAAACCAGATCTTCGTTTTGGACACAAGTGTAACCGATAATCATCGCGTAGAAATGGTATTGCTGTCATTGAAATTTATCGTCTTTTATTTTGGTTTACTGGCAATCTGCGTCGGTAAACCTAAATTGAATCCAGTCGTGTTAGGTAAGAACTCACCATATATTTGATTTTAGTGTTTTTAAGAGGCTTTATTCCCTCACAACGTGACAGTTGATCATCGTCGTAACATGAGTTTATTTGGAATTTCAAAATATTTGATTTTGTTGTCAATAACATCGTCCTTACAATCGATATGATTTAGTAATATTTTACCATACCGTTTCAGTTATCTCCTATTTTATAATATCATGTAGAATGGAAATATTTAGAGGTCCAGATAAGGAGAGGTAGCTTTTTCCCCCATAATTTCTTTCTTATTATTAAAGCAAACCCTATGTTGTGGGTACTCAAACGATTTGTCTCAATTCTTTTAAGTACCCACAACATAGGGTTAAGGGTCAAATTAGGATTTTAGAACAGGAAAAACGCCTTTTATCTGGAGCTCTGAATATTACTCCCATCTACGGTGAGACCATCTTCTGAGTCTGACAGTGGTCACTCTACTTTAGGAATTCACATTTTTAATTTTTAGAAATGTTGGAACTGTCCAAAGACGGATGCTTAAACGACTCCTTTTTCAAACTATTTCATGAACCCATTTATAGCTGATTGTAGGAATTTATGGTAATACATAGATTTACTCCAAGTAAAATGGAACTTAGTTCAGATACATTCCATTATGGTAATAAGTTCAAAAGAAATTGAAAAATGACCAAATTGAAATGGCACAAAAATGCAATAACAAGTTTAAGCATTTCATGTTTAGGGTTTGTGCTTTCTTCAAAAATGGCCGTTACCCTGCAAGATTAAGCCATTTCAATTCTATTCTAGAAACCCTGGACAAATAAGCGTGGACCAACAACTACATTTTAGCTCTGAATTCAGCTTTGCTATGATGTTGGTTTTGGTCATATGTGAACCAAGGGAAAAAAAAGCTGCAAACAAACATGTACAACATAAGGACCTCTGGAGAAACCTGGGTCACTATTAAAAAGGATAGAGCATAATTACTTAAATAATCAGGGATCAGAAGACACTTTTGGGTCTGCGTCATCCATAAGCAAGACTCTTACAACCTCGCAAGATTAGCTGTTATCTTGCAGTGTTGCATATCTCTGTATTTATATGTCTTTGAATGTACATGTACATGTAGTTCACTAGTTGGTAATCAGTACAATACATGTGTACATTAAAATCATCTGAATGGTGATGTCATCTATTAAACCCTTTCCCGCATATAGACGTTTTATGATGCCTCTGCAGCAGACGACTTTTGAATACATTGGGCAAAAAGAGAAATTCCTCATAATGAGTAATTTCTCCTTTTGTCACAATGTTTTCAACTCTATTTAATAAGTTTTTGCCAATATGTTTCCATAGTCGTCTGCTGAAGATTTGTTGTATGTTGGAAAAGGTTAAAAAAGATTTCACACACAAACTATAGATCTGTTAAAACTAAGAGCAGACTTAACCATGTTTTGATTTTGTAATGACACATCAAACATGTATCTGCTAATCTTTTGCTCTCCAAAAGGCAAATTTATTTCACAGGTGTCTTAACATTACCGTCGCCACTGTTCAATATTGTCACAACAGTAGAGCTTCTTAAATAGAAGTTACATCAGTGACATTATAACTTGAACACAATAACATTAACATGTAGGCTATCGACTAAGCGCTATACATGGAGAAAATTGAGACCCCTCCAGCAATCGAGATTAGATTTTTTCTTAATATCCGAAAGACTTCTTTCATCCATAACTAAATGTAATATTGAGGCCAGTTATAGGTCAGACCATTCAATGGTAGTCCTTAAGTGCAATTTTAACAAGTTTGTAAAGGGTAAACCTTTATGGAAACTTAATAATAGTCTACTTTGTGATATTGATTATCTTAATATAATAAATGAGAAAATTAAGGAAATAAAAGCCCAATATGTATTGCCCGTTTATAACCTGGACAATATCGATAATATTTCAAATGAAGATATAATACAATTCTGTATTAATGATCAACTTTTTTTAGACACACTTTTAATGGAAATAAGAGGCAAAACAATATCATATTCATCTTTTAAGAAAAGAGAAACTGATAAAAGGGAAAGAAATATTATAAACGAGATAAATAAAATAGAACAATCTTTAAATACTGATAATAATATAATAAATTTGAATATATTGAAAGAAGAACTTTTAACATTGCGCAAAAATAAAATGGAGGGTCACTTCATAAGATCACGTGCACAGTTTATTGAAGAAGGAGAAAAACCTTCTAAATTTTTTTGTAACTTAGAAAATTATAATTGCACTAGTAAAATTATACCAAAAATAGAATTGTCTGATGGTAGTATTGTTTCCAACCAACATGATATTTTAAAAGAAACCAAATGCTTCTATGAAAACTTATATACAAGTAAAGATGATCATCTCATAGATGTAGACTTAAATACAGAATGTCCAAATATTCCAAATTAACAGACACAGAGTCATTGTCATTGAAGGGTTTAATTACTTATGATCAAGCTTCATTTTCACTTAGTAATATGAAAAATAATAAATCGCAAGGTTCAGACGGCCTTGTGGCTGACTTCTTTAAAGTTTTTTGGGGTAAAATAGGATTCTTGGTCGTTAGGGCTTTAAATTATGGCTTTATTAAGGGTGAATTGTCAGTTACTCAAAAACAGGGAATAATTACTCTTATACCAAAAGACAATAAACCTAGACGTTTTTTAAAAAATTATAGGCCAATATCTCTTTTAAATTGTGCTTATAAAATAGCTTCGGGAGTAATAGCGAACAGAATAAAATCGGTACTCGATAAACTTATACATGATAATCAAACAGGATTTATTTCAGGGCGTTTTTATGGGGGAAAATATAAGAACTATTTTTGACATTATGCAATCTGCAGAAGATAACAATAGTCCAGGACTAATACTTTTAATTAATTTTGAAAAGGCATTTGACTCTTTATCTTGGTCATTCATTCAAAAGGTTCTTACATTTTTTAATTTTGGCGTTGGCATTAAAAATTGGGTAAAAGTTTTATACAATAATGCAAACCTTGACATTAATCAGGGAGGTAATTTATCAGAATTTTTCTATATAGGTAGGGGCTGCAGACAAGGCGATTCTCTCTCACCGTACATTTTCATTCTCTGTGCAGAGATACTAGCAATTAAAATATGTAATAATAAAAGTATAAAAGGTCTTAACATAAATAATAATTAATTTAAATTGTCACAGTTTGCAGATGACACATCAGTTATTTTAGATGGTTCACCTTCATCACTCAATCAAACTTTAGAAGAACTTTCTTTCTATGCTAGTATATCAGGATTAAATGTAAATTTTGATAAGACGCAGGTAGTTTGGATAGGGGCAAAAAAATATAGTGCAGACTCAATCAAAAACCAAATGGAAACTGTCTTGGGGAAGTGAGCAATTTAAACTGTTAGGTATTACATTTGACGTAGATTTAAAAAAGATTCAAGATATAAACTACAAAGATAAAATCTCGAAAATACTTAATTCAATAAAATTATGGAAAAGAAGGTACCTTACACCTTTGGGAAAAATAACAGTTATCAAAACATTACTTTTACCTATTCTTAATAATCTTTTACTTACACTACCTAATCCTAGCGAGAATACTATAAAACATATTAATAATCTATTTTTAGCTCACCTGAGCTTTGCTCAGGGTGAGTTATTGTGATCGCCTTTTGTCCGGCGTGCGTCGTGCGTCAACTTCTTCTCCTCAGTAACCAGTGGGTCAATTTGGATGAAACTTCACAGAAAGCATCCTCTCAATGACCTCACCAGAATTCCTTCAAATTTTTGGGATCCATGCAAAATTCTGGTTTCCATGGCAACGAAACCGAAAAAAACTTCAAAATTCTTCTTCTCCCGAATTGGTTGGCAGATTTTCAAATAATTTTGTAGAAATGTTCCTTGGATGACCCTCTATCAGATTCCTTCAAGCCGTGTTGATTGGTCGAAAAACATGGCCGCCAGGGGGGCGGGGCTATTTTGCCTTATATGGCTATAGTGAAAACTTAAAAAATCTTCTCCTCCGAAAGTGTAAGGCCGATTTTCAAATAATTTTGTAGAAATGTTCCTTGGGTGACCCTCTTTCAGATTCCTTCAAGCCATGTTGATTGGTCAAAAAAACATGGCAGCCAGGGGGGGCGGGGCTATTTTGCTTATATGGCTATAGTGCAAACTTAAAAAATCTTCTCCTCCAAAAGTGTCAGGCCGATTTTCAAATAATTTTGTAGAAATGTTCCTTGTGTGATCCTCTATCAGATTCCTTCAAGCCATGTTGATTGGTCAAAAAACATAGCCGCCAGGGGGCGGGGCTATTTTGCCTTTTATGGCTATAATGAAAACTTAAAAAAATCAACTCCTCCAAAAGTGTCAGGCCGATTTTCAAATAATTTTGTAGAAATGTTCCTTGGGTGACCCTCTATCAGATTCCTTCAAGCAATGTTGATTGGTCGAAAAACATGGCCGCCAGTGGGCAGGGCTATTTTGCATTATATGGCTATAGGTCACAATACACTAAATAAATTCCTTCTTTGTTTCCATGTAAAGCGACCAACTTCAGTCATCAATTGTCACACTTTCTAAGCATTTCCCATAAAGAACACCATATATCATTGAAAAGAGTTACCTCTTAGCTTTAAAACAATCCAAAGAAAATATGGGGTCATGTATTATGCAAGAAAGAACTCACCAGGCGAAAATGGTTACCGTCATTTTCGACAAAAAAGGTCCCGGACAAACCGGTGTTTAGCATTCTCTACTTTCACTTTCAGACAAGGTCAAACAAATAAAAGTGATCAAATCAATCATTTCCAGTGCATCCTATACACATTCGCAATGCATTTAAACTCATTGTCATATATTCAATACATACTGGTGATGGTATACACTCATTTCTACACAAACAAAGGTTTATTTAGGGACTTCTGTAGTGTAGATCAAAGGGTCCGCGGATGTATATAGCGTAATTTGACCTATAGTGAAAACTTAAAAAATCTTCTCCTCCAAAAGTGTCAGGCCCATTTTCAAATAATTTTGTAGAAATGTTCCTTGATTGGTCGGAAACTATGGCCGCCAGGGGGCGGTGCTTATATAGCTAAAGTGAAAAAAAAATCAGGTGAGCAATTCCAGGGCCATCATGGCCCTCTTATTTTATGTAGAATTTTGGTTAAGTTATTCATACCAAATCAATTTTTTTAAAAGAATAAGAGATATAGCTTAAACACTTACAAAACTCTTTTTACCATCATTACCTCCACCAACAGTCAAGAGTGCATAATTCAGTAAAGGTTTTTGTAAGATTTATGACCCTTTTTCGACTTATAAGGTACTTTGCTTATAAATAATAATAAAGTACTTAGTTATGTTTTCTGTACCACCCAAACAATTTTGTTTTATTGGCAAGCACAACAAAGTCGAGCGTGCTGTCCTCCGCCAGTTTTTGTTTTATAAACATTGATGTGAAAGGAGAGCTTTCGGAACATAAGGAGCTTTAAATGGCATATAAACATGCAGGTAATTGTTTGTGTTGTCTGTTCAGCCCATATATTTATCTTTCAATTGATAAATGGGTGAATGACAGTTACCATTCATAGAACATACAGTAGCTACATCCTTGTGGTTCCTATACCTAATAGGTTGTTTTTCAAGAGACTGGAAAATTTCTTTGTTCAGCTCACTTGTCTTTGACTGATTGAAAGGTGACACATAGGGATAATTACTCTGTTCAGTTTACTTGTCTGTTACTTGATTGAGAGGTGAAAGATAGGGATAATTTTGTGTTCAGTTCACTTGCCTATGACAGATTGAAAGGTGACACAAAAGGATACTTACTCTATTCAGTTTACTTGTCTGTGACTGATTGGAAGGTGACACATAGGGATAATTACTCTGTTCAGTTTACTTGTCTGTGACTGATTGGAAGGTGACACATAGGGATAATTACTCTATCTGTTTACTTGCCTATGACAGATTGAAAGGTGACACAAAGGGATAAATACTCTGTTCAGTTCACTTGTCTGTGACTTGATTGGAAAGTGACACATAGGGATAATTACTTTGTTCAGGGATAAATTTGTGTTCAGTTCACTTGTGTGTGACTGATTGAAAGGTGACACAAAGGGATAATTACTCTGTTCAGTTTACTTGTCTGTGACTGATTGAAAGGTGACACATAGGGATAATTACTCTTATCTGTTTACTTGTCTTTGACTGATTTAAAGGTGACACATAGGGATAATTTTGTGTTCAGTTCACTTGCCTATGACTGATTGAAAGGTGACACAAATGTAAAATTACTCTGTTCAGTTTACTTGTCTGTGACTGATTGAAAGGTGACACATAGGGGTAATAACTCTATCTGTTTACTTGTCTTTGACTGATTTAAAGGTGACACGTAGGGATAATTACTCTTTTCAGTTTACTTGTGTGTGACTGATTGAAAGAGTACACATAGGGATAATTACTCTGTACAGTTTACTTGTGTGTGACTGATTGAAAGGTGACACATAGGGATAATTTCTCTGTTCAGTTTACTTGTGTGTGACTGATTGAAAGAGTACACATAGGGATAATTGCTCTGTTCAGTTTACTTGTGTGTGACTGATTGAAAGGGTACACATACAGTTTACTTGTGTGTGCCTGATTGAAAGGTGACACATAGGAATAATTGCTCTGTACAGTTTACTTGTGTGTGACTGATTGAAAAGTGACATATAGGGATAATTTCTCTGTTCAGTTTACTTGTGTGTGACTGATTGAAAGAGTACACATAGGGATAATTATGTCTCCCCAATTACATGGGGGTGACATATTGTTTTTGCCCGTTCCGTCCGTCCTTCCGTCCTTCCATGCTTCCGTCTGTCACACTTGTTTCCGCTCAATAACTGAAGAACGCTTGGGCGTAGGAACTTCATACTTGGTATGCAGGTTGGTCATGACCAGTAGCTGACCCCTATTGATTTTGATAACAGAAGGTCAAAGGTCAAGGTCATGGTGACCTTGTGAGGTAAAAAATGGTTTCCGCTCAATAACTGAAGAACGCTTTGGCTGAGGAACTCCATACTTGGTATGCAGGTTGGCCATGCCTAGTAGAAGACCCCTATTGATTTTGAGGTCAGTACGTCTAAAGTCAAGGTCACAGTGACCATGAGCTTGAAAGGTCACATTGACAATGAGCTGATAAATAGTTTTTGCTTGGGCCCCGGAACTTCATACTTGATGTGCAGGTTGGTCACCACCAGCAAATGACCCCTATTCATTTTAAGGTCACTAGGTCAAATGTCAAGGTCACAGTGGTCAAGATCCCATCTGTCAAACTTGTTTCCGCTCAATAACTGAAGAACGCTTGGGCATAGGATCTTCATACTTGGTATGCAGGTTGGTCATGACCAGTAGATGACTCCTATTGATTTTGATGTCAGAAGGTCAAAAGTGAAGGTCATGGTGACCTTGTGAAGTAAAAAATGGTTTCCGCTCAATAACTGAAGAATGCTTGGGCCGAGGAACTCCATACTTGGTATGCAGGTTGGCCATGCCCAGTAGAAGACCCTATTAATTTTGAGGTCAAAGTCAAGGTCACAGTGACCTTGAGCTGAAAGGTCACAGTGACAATGAGCTGAAACATTGTTTTTGCTTAATAACTGTAGAATGCTTTTGCCATGGAAGTTAATACTTGGTGTGCAGGTTGGTCACCACCAGTAGATGACCCCTATTGATTTTGAGGTCACTAGCTTAAAGGTCAAGGTCATGGTAACCTTTAGCTGAAAAATGGTTTCCTTTCAATAACTAAAGAATGCTTATGTTGAGGAACTTCATACCTGGTGTGCAGGTTGGTCCTAACCAGTAAATGACCTTTATTGAATTTGTTTGATTTTGAGGTCACAAGGTCAAATGTCGAAGGTCATGGTAACCTTCAGCTGAAAAATGTGTTTTACTCAATAACTCAAGAACGCTTATACCCAGGAACTTCTTACTTGGTGTGCAGCTTGGTCCTAACCTGTAGATGACCCCTATTGATTTTGATGTCAGTAGGTCAAAGGTCAAGGTCGTGGTGACCTTTGGCTGAAAAATGGTTTCCACTCAATAACTGAAGATTGCTTAGGCCCAGGAACTTCATACTTGGTGTGCAGGTTGGTCACCAGCAGCAAATGACCCCTATTGATTTTGAGGTCACTAAGTCAAAGACCAAGGTCATGGTAACCCTCAGCTGAAAAATGGTTTCCGCTCAATAACTGAGGATTGTCACTGTTGCTTCATCTCCAGTCCAAAACTAAAAAAATCATCTCCATCATTTCTTTTCCTCCCCTACGACCACACAAATGGGGAGACAAGAGCTTTTTCAAAAAAGCAATCTCTAGTTATTCTGTACAGTTTACTTGTGTGTGACTGATTGAAAGGTGACACATAGGGATAATTTCTCTGTTCAGTTTACTTGTGTGTGACTGATTGAAAGAGTACACATAGGAATAATTGCTCTGTTCAGTTTACTTGTGTGTGACTGATTGAAAGGGTACACATAAGGATAATTGCTCTGTTCAGTTTACTTGTGTGTGACTGATTGAAAGGGTACACATAGGGATAATTGCTCTGTTCAGTTTACTTGTGTGTGACTGATTGAAAGGTACACAGGGCTGTACAAATCACATAGCCCGACGTCCGGGACAAGTCGTAAATCGCATCGGGCAAGTCGCTAATTGCAAAATCTCAGTCCCGGACAAGTGGCAATTTCCGAAAATCCACGTCCCATTATATTAACCCATTTACGTAACAGTGAATGTAAATTCCAGTGTCTGGTAGCCCGGCTTAATTACTTAAACACATGTCTGTCGTGTATAAATTTGACTGTATGTTACATGTGAAAAACAACTCGCGCGTGACCATAACAAATCAATAACAGTAGGCGGAGTTACCCACCTGTCAAGTCGAGTGGTTTCAGCCAACCGAATCGCTTCAGTAATAGTCGATTAACGTGATATATATGTACCCAAAAAGGCGGTCCAATCATAAGTGACAATTGTTCCTTGGGGCTGTTAGGGAATTACCTATGGATCGGTCTCATTAAAATATTTCCTTTAATGTATTTTGATCCATATTTCTACTTTCGGTATGCAATGTTTGCAAACTGGTTCAGAAAGACTTGGAAGAAAATTTTCGCCATGCAGAAGTTAATAAAATAAATTCGATCCAAATTAAAGACAATTCAACGACTTCTAGAAATTATCTTGACGTTTATCAATTTGAAATACCTTCGAGATCGACATAATATTTGTAATATCAGCAACACAAAGAAAATTGTTTGGAATGGAATATATAAATGATTCCCCCAAGTATGATAATTGCCCAATCACGGCTTTGTTTACCAAAATTAATTAGCATAACCGGCGGGGAAAAAATCATATGACTCAATAGTTGCGATTTCATTGGATGAAATGAGAAATTGGGTGAATGACATTCACGGTCTGACGACCCTGATGTTTACATTCAACGCTGTTTACCGATTTCTAATTCTCAAAGAAGGGAACCATGATTAACATTGCGCAATCATCAAAATGGCGGCTATGTTGCGAATAATACCGCAACACCAATCTGACTAAAGTACAAGATCTGACTTAATGTAAATGCGTAGTGTTAATAGGAGATGATTTTAGGCCACATTTTCAACTTGAGCATGTTGAAACTTTATCAGAATGTTTGTCTTGATGATATGTAGGTCAAGTTCGAACATGGGTCATGTCGGGTCAAAAAATAGGTCACTAGGTCAAATTGAAGGAAAATCTTGTTAACACTCTAGAGGCCGCAATTTTTGCTTCAGCAGTTTGAAATTATGTCAGAATGTTTGTCTTAAAAATATCTAGGTCAAGTTCGAATATGGCTCATATCGGGTCAGAAACTAGGTCACTAGGCCAAATTGAAGGGTAATCTTGTTTACACTGTAGAGGCCACATTTTCAACTTGAGCATGTTGAAATATTGTCAGAATGTTTGTCTTAAAGATATCTAGGTCAAGTTAAAATATGGGTCATATTGGGTCAGAAACTAGGTCACTAGGCCAAATTGAAGGAAAATCTTGTTAACTCTGTAGAAGCCGCATGTTTTGCTTCAGCAGCTTGAAATTTGGTCAGAATGTTGAGCTAAATGATATCTAGGTCAAGTTCGAATATGGGTCATGCAGGGTCAAAAACTAGGTCACTAGGCCAAATTGAAGGAAAATCTTGTTAACACTTTGGATGCCACATTTTTTGCTTAAGCAGCTTGAAATTTGGTCGGACTGTTTGTCTAAATGATATCTAGGCCAAGTTCGAATATGCCGGGTTAAAAACTAGGTCACTAGGCCAAATTGAAGGGTAATCTTGTTAACACTCTGGATACTGCATTTTTGGCCGGATTGCTTAAGCAATTCCGGTCTATAGATTGGCGATGTCCGTCTGTCTGTCTGTCTGTCCGTCAACATTTTGGTTAAAGTTTTAGGTTAGGCAAAATGGTTAAAGTTTCTGGTTAAGCAAAATCTCAGCACAAGAAAGGGTTGCAAACTTGAAACTTTGCCTGAAGGTAATCAGTAACAAGTTCTATTGATTTCTATTGTTACTTTGACCTTGACCTTAATTTGTCGATTTTCAAGGTCAAATTGCCGACAATCCGGCCTTACCGTCTTCAGCGGTTTCTTGTTAACTTTAGCATGATGAAACTGTATCAGAATGTTTTTCTTGATGATATGTAAGTCAAGTTCGATCAAGGGTCATGTTGGGTCAAAAAATAGCAATTTTTGCTTCAGCAGTTTGAAATTTTGTCAGAATGTTTGTCTTAAAGATATCTAGGTAAAGTTCGAATATGGGCCATATTGGGTCAGAAACTAGGTCACTAGGCTAAATTGAGGGAACATCTTGTTGACTCTGTAGAAGACGCATTTTTTGCTACAGCAGCTTGACATTTTATGAGAATGTTTATCTAAATGATATCTAAGCCAAGTTCGAATATGGATCATGTAGGGTCAAAAACTAGGTCACTAGGCCAAATTGAAGGAAAATCTTGTTGACACTTTGGATGCCACTTTTTAGCTCACCTGAGCTTTGCTCAAGGTGAGTTATTGTGATCGCCTTTTGTCCGGCGTCCGTCGTCCGTCGTGCGTCGTCCGTCAACTTCTTCTCCTCAGTAACCAGTGGGTCAATTTGGATGAAACTTCACAGAAAGCATCCTCTCAATGACCTCACCAGAATTCCTTCAAATTTTTGGGATCCATGCAAAATTCTGGTTTCCATGGCAACGAAACCGAAAAAACTTCAAAATTCTTCTTCTCCCGAATTGGTTGGCAGATTTTCAAATAATTTTGTAGAAATGTTCCTTGGATGACCCTCTATCAGATTCCTTCAAGCCGTGTTGATTGGTCGAAAAACATGGCCGCCAGGGGGGGGGGGGGGGGGGGGCGGGGCTATTTTGCCTTATATGGCTATAGTGAAAACTTAAAAAATCTTCTCCTCCGAAAGTGTAAGGCCGATTTTCAAATAATTTTGTAGAAATGTTCCTTGGGTGACCCTCTATCAGATTCCTTCAAGCCATGTTGATTGGTCAATAAACATGGCCACCAGGGGGCGGGGCTATTTTGCCTTTTACGGCTATAATGAAAACTTAAAAAATCTTCTTCTCCGAAAGTGTAAGGCCGATTTTCAAATAATTTTGTAGAAATGTTCCTTGGGTGACCCTCTATCAGATTCCTTCAAGCCATGTTGATTGGTCAATTAACATGGCCGCCAGGGGGCGGGGCTATTTTGCCTTTTATGGCTATAATGAAAACTTAAAAAATCTTCTCCTCCATAAGTGTCAGGCTGATTTTCAAATAATTTTGTAGAAATGTTCCTTGGGTGACCCTCTATCAGATTCCTTCAAGCAATGTTGATTGGTCGAAAAACATGGCCGCCAGGGGGCGGGGCCTATTTTGCCTTATATGGCCAAAGGTGAAAACTTAAAAAATCTTCAACATCTTCTCCTCAGTAACCAGTCGGTCAATTGGGATGAAACTTCACAGAAAGCATCCTCTTAATGACCTCACCAGAATTCCTTCAAATTTTAGGGATCCATGCAGAATTCTGGTTTCCATGGCAACGAAACGAAAAAAACTTCAAAATTCTTCTTCTCCCAAACTGTTTGGCAGATTTTCAAATAATTTTGTAGAAATGTTCCTTGGATGACCCTCTACCAGATTCCTTCAAGCCATGTTGATTGGTCAAAAAACACGGCCACCAGGGGGGGCGGGGCTATTTTGCCTTATATGGCTATATTGAAAACTTAAAAAATCTTCTCCTCCGAAAGTGTCAGGCTGATTTTCAAATGATTTTGTAGAAATGTTCCTTGGGTGACCCTCTATCAGATTCCTTCAAGCCGTGTTGATTGGTCGAAAAACATGGCCGCCAGGGGGGGGGGGGGGGGGGGCGGGGCTATTTTGCCTTATATGGCTATAGTGAAAACTTAAAAAATCTTCTCCTCCGAAAGTGTAAGGCCGATTTTCAAATAATTTTGTAGAAATGTTCCTTGGGTGACCCTCTATCAGATTCCTTCAAGCCATGTTGATTGGTCAATAAACATGGCCACCAGGGGGCGGGGCTATTTTGCCTTTTACGGCTATAATGAAAACTTAAAAAATCTTCTTCTCCGAAAGTGTAAGGCCGATTTTCAAATAATTTTGTAGAAATGTTCCTTGGGTGACCCTCTATCAGATTCCTTCAAGCCATGTTGATTGGTCAATTAACATGGCCGCCAGGGGGCGGGGCTATTTTGCCTTTTATGGCTATAATGAAAACTTAAAAAATCTTCTCCTCCATAAGTGTCAGGCTGATTTTCAAATAATTTTGTAGAAATGTTCCTTGGGTGACCCTCTATCAGATTCCTTCAAGCAATGTTGATTGGTCGAAAAACATGGCCGCCAGGGGGCGGGGCCTATTTTGCCTTATATGGCCAAAGGTGAAAACTTAAAAAATCTTCAACATCTTCTCCTCAGTAACCAGTCGGTCAATTGGGATGAAACTTCACAGAAAGCATCCTCTTAATGACCTCACCAGAATTCCTTCAAATTTTAGGGATCCATGCAGAATTCTGGTTTCCATGGCAACGAAACGAAAAAAACTTCAAAATTCTTCTTCTCCCAAACTGTTTGGCAGATTTTCAAATAATTTTGTAGAAATGTTCCTTGGATGACCCTCTACCAGATTCCTTCAAGCCATGTTGATTGGTCAAAAAACACGGCCACCAGGGGGGGCGGGGCTATTTTGCCTTATATGGCTATATTGAAAACTTAAAAAATCTTCTCCTCCGAAAGTGTCAGGCTGATTTTCAAATGATTTTGTAGAAATGTTCCTTGGGTGACCCTCTATCAGATTCCTTCAAGCCATGTTGATTGGTCGAAAAACATGGCCGCCAGGGGGGGAGCGGGGCTATTTTGCCTTATATGGCTTTAGTGCAAACTTAAAAAATCTTCTCCTCCAAAAGTGTCAGCCCGATTTTCAAATAATTTTGTAGAAATGTTCCTTGGATGACCCACTTTCAGATTCCTTCAAGCCATGTTGATTGGTCAAAAAACATGGCCGCCAGTAGGCAGGGCTATTTTGCATTATATGGCTATAGTGAAAACTTCAAAAAATCTTCTCCTCCAAAAGTATCTGGCCGATTTTCAAATAATTTTGTAGAAATGTTCCTAGGGTGACCCTCTATCAGATTCCTTCAAGCCAAGTTGATTGGTCGGAAACTATGGCTGCCAGGGGGCGAGGCTTATATAGCTAAAGTGAAAAAAAAATAAAAAATCAGGTGAGCGATTCAAGGGCCATCATGGCCCTCTTGTTTTTCTTTCAGCAGCTTGAAATTTGGTCAGAATGTTTGTCTGAATTATATCTAGGTCAAGTTCGAATATGGGTCATATTGGGTCAGAAACTAGGTCACTAGGCCAAATTGAAGGAACATCTTGTTCACTCTGTAGAAGACACATTTTTTGCTACAGCAGCTTGACATTTTATGAGAATGTTTATCTAAATGATATCTAAGCCAAGATCGAATATGGATCATGTAGGGTCAGAAACAAGGTCAATAAAGGAAAATATTGTTCAAACTCCGGAAGCCGCATTTTTACTTTGAGCAAGTTGAAAATTTGTCAGAATGTTGTCTTGATAATATCTAGTCCATGTTGGAATATGGGTCATATCAGGTAAAAAAATATAGATCACTAGGCCAAATGAAGGAAATTCTTGTTAACACTGTGGAGGTTGCATTCAGAATAATTGTCCTGATGTATTTTGCATTGTAGTACATTGTATAATTAAGGTGAGCGATCCAGGGCCATCATGGCCCTCTTGTTTTTAGCTCATCTGAGCTTTGCTCAAGGTGAGTTATTGTGATCGCCTTTTGTCCGGCGTGCGTCGTGCGTCAACTTCTTCTCCTCAGTAACCAGTGGGTCAATTTGGATGAAACTTCACAGAAAGCATCCTCTCAATGACCTCATCAGAATTCCTTCAAATTTTTGGGATCCATGCAAAATTCTGGTTTCCATGGCAACAAAACCGAAAAAACTTCAAAATTCTTCTTCTCCCAAATTGGTAGGCAGATTTTCAAATAATTTTGTAGAAATGTTTCTTGGATGACCCTCTATCAGATTCCTTCAAGCCGTGTTGATTGGTCGAAAAACATGGCCGCCAGGGGGGGCGGGGCTATTTTGCCTTATATGGCTATAGTGAAAACTTAAAAAATCTTCTCCTCCGAAAGTGTAAGGCCGATTTTCAAATAATTTTGTAGAAATGTTCCTTGGGTGACCCTCTATCAGATTCCTTCAAGCCATGTTGATTGGTTGAAAAACATGGCCGCCAGGGGGGGGCGGGGCTATTTTGCCTTATATGGCTATAGTGCAAACTTAAAAAATCTTCTCCTCCAAAAGTGTCAGGCTGATTTTCAAATAATATTGTAGAAATGTTCTTTGGGTGATCCTCTATCAGATTCCTTCAAGCCATGTTGATTGGTCAAAAAACATGGCCGCCAGGGGGCGGGGCTATTTTGCCTTTTATGGCTATAATGAAAACTTAAAAAATCTTCTCCTTCATAAGTGTCAGGCCGATTTTCAAATAATTTTGTAGAAATGTTCCTTGGGTGACCCTATATCAGATTCCTACAAGCAATGTTGATTGGTCAAAAAACATGGCCGCCAGGGGGCGGGGGCTATTTTGCCTTATATGGCCAAAGTGAAAACTTAAAAAATCTTCAACATCTTCTCCTCAGTAACCAGTGGGTCAATTGGGATGAAACTTCACAGAAAGCATCCTCTTAATGATCTCACCAGAATTCCTTCAAATTTTAGGGATCCATGCAGAATTCTGGTTTCCATGGCAACGAAACGAAAAAAACTTCAAAATTCTTCTTCTCCCAAACTGGTTAGCAGATTTTCAAATAATTTTGTAGAAATGTTCCTTGGATGACCCTCTACCAGATTCCTTCAAGCCATGTTGATTGGTCAAAAAACACGGCCGCCAGGGGGACGGGGCTATTTTGCCTTATATGGCTATAGTGCAAACTTAAAAAATCTTCTTCTCCAAAAGTGTCGGCCCGATTTTCAAATAATTTTGTAGAAATGTTCCTTGGATGACCCACTTTCAGATTCCTTCAAGCCATGTTGATTTGTCAAAAAACATGGCCACAAGTAGGCAGGGCTATTTTGCATTATATGGATATAGTGAAAACTTAAAAAATCTTCTCCTCCAAAAGTATCTGGCCGATTTTCAAATAATTTTGTAGAAATGTTCCTAGGACCCTCTATCAGATTCCTTCAAGCCAAGTTGATTGGTCGGAAACTGGCTGCCAGGGGGCATGGCTTATATAGCTAAAGTGAAAAAAAAATAAAAATCAGGTGAGCGATTCAAGGGCCATCATGGCCCTCTTGTTTAACTGAATGCTGCACTACAGGTCTTTTGCAATAATGTTATTTGAATTGGTCACTACCCTTAAATCATGTATATTGTGTGCTCTTAATGTTATCTTTTATACAGAACTAGAAAAAAAACCCACTAAAAAACAATTAAAACACTCAAGAAACCGCGATCCGGGCTACTAGCTTCCAAACCCAGTGAGCTACCACACAATTCTTTTTGTCGTATGTTAAACTTGGTGTGCAGAAAAGTGGGACAAGTGAGAATCTTAGCAGGACAAGTGGCATTTTGAAAGTAACTTATCCTGGACAGTGGCTGAATTTTTTTTTTTGTACAGCCCTGGTACACATAGGGATAATTGCTCTGTTCAGTTTACTTGTGTGACTGATTGAAAGGGTACACATAGGGATAATTTCTCTCTGTTTAGGTCACTTGTCTGTGACTGATTGTTGGAAGGTGACACAGTGTATTTTCTTTGTTCATTTCACCTGTCTAAAACACTGTGACTGATTGGAAGGTGACACATGTGTTCCTTCAAACAAATCTTGAATGTCATATTGATGTTATCTTGTCTTTCTTCAAGGATTCAGAAAGCAAACCAGAGATATCTGAAAGAGTCGCTGTACGTGCAGGATTTCTGACCACTAGAAGACCAATTCAGGTAAATATAATTTACCCTTTCCCACATACAACTAAACAGCACCAGAAGACATTTAGTAAATACTAAGGAAACTGTCTTTAAATGAAAGATCAATTATTGAATAAAGTGGATCTTTGCTTGATAGGCCATTTACTTTAAAATTATGCCTTCAGAATCAAACCTATAAACCCACTCCCACTTACAACAAATCTGAGATTGAAAACATTGAAACAAATATGGATACTCTATAAATGAAAGATCAATTATTGAAAAGGGTTGAAAATTTTGTGACAAAAGGAGAAATTTCTCTTTTTGCCACAATGGTTTCTAAGTTGTCTGCCTGCAGAGGCATCTGATGAAAGTGTCTGTACATGGGAAAGGGTAAACAATTTACTTGGATATGATATTGAGGAGTCTTCTAGACAAAAAAGAGTTGCAATACAGAATTTAAAATATTGAGCTATTTCTCACAATGTTTTCAAAAGTCTTCTGTATCAGCAAAAGTGTATTTGTAGTCTTTTGTAAAGCCTTAATTTTATAATGTCAATACAGATTTCAGCATAAAGCATTAATGCCTAATGTTGGCAAAATATTTTAAGCAGAGTTGTTGACATCAGACTTCAATGTTTTCAAAAGTCATCTGCATCAGCAAAAGTATATTTGTAGTTTACTCTGATCAAGTCTTCTGTAAAGCCTTGTTTTTATAGTGTCAACACAGATTGCAACGTTGTTAAAGTTTAATGCCTATAGTTGGCAAAATAATTGCTGTAAATCTCAATTTGTTTGTATATTTCAAGGTTTCCACAAATTGTCTTTAAAACTCATGCAGATATTTAAATGTTTTAAAGGTTTAGTTGTATTTTCCAAGATACAGATCAGGAATCCGTCGTGGTCAAGTGGTTAGCGTCGGGGATTTGAAACTGGGCGACCCGGGTTCGATCCCCAGTCGCAGCACGGCAGTCATGGTGAAGTGCTCTTGGGCAAGGCACATTTCCTAGCCTAGTACTGGTTTGTTTACCCAGGGATCATGAATAAGTGAACTGTCGCCGTGATACAACTGAAATAATGTTGAAAGAGGCGTAAAATCCCAATAACACAAACAAGATACAAATCCTGCTTCAATTGTGTTTCTGTTGAATTATTCTAAGCAGAGTTGCTGCCCTTAAACTTTGAAAACATTTCATAGATTATTGATTTATATCCATCTTTTCAGTCCTGATCATTTTTCCTGTACTGTAAGATTTACATACACCAAACTTTATATACATATTCATCTTGGATAACAGAGTGTGTTGAAGTCCCAAATTATGTCAATGTGACCTTGACCTTTGATCTTAAATGAAGAAAATTGTTGTCTAGACTAGATCTATATCTCCAAAACTGTAACACCTGAAGATTGTTAACTTGGTAAAGATCTGTCCATACCTTGTAATTATGTGACTAGGACCATAGTAGTAAGAAGAGTAGCGGTTTCAGCGCACTATTCACTTTTTGAACACAAAAGTTTTGGACAATTTTTCCAAAGCCTAAACATCCATTGTTTTTGACACCTCTTTTTTCAAAGCAAACAACTCTTAGATATCATGAGGTAAACAGTTCAATATCTCAAAGATTTGTAAAAGAAAAAGATCTAAGGTTAACGATTACTTTGTATATGGCACTAAAGACAAAGATATTCTAGTGGTTTCCTGTTAGTATTTGTTTCGTCTGCCTTGGATAATGACATATGAGTCTGTCCTTGGGTAAAGGGTACAAGTTTGCATTTCTGAACAGTGTAGACTCAAAGTTAGTCTGTACGAGCAATTTCTACTTTTGCCACAATGTTTTCCACTTTAAGTCATAGGTTATCCATTCAATTATGGAGATTTTCTATTTTTTGTAAGAATATGTTCTAAGTCATCTGTTGCATAATTGTCATATGAGGGAAATGGTTTATAACTGTAAAAAGTTGAAAATGTTGTGGCAGTAGGAGAAATTGCTCATTTTAACCAATTTCTCCTTTTGTCATAATGATTTCAAAGGTCGTCTGCTGCAGAGGTGTCTGAAAGCATCTATATGTTGGAAAGGGTTAAGCTATGTGTGAACAGTGTAGATCTTGATCAGACTTCGCATATGGATATGCTGATTTGGATTAATACTTTTATTGTCCGTCAAACTTTCACTTACTGACAGGTGACACTTGTATTCCTTTATACTCGTCAGGGATTTTGAAACCGGGTGTCCCGGGTTCGATCCCCAGTCGCGGCACTACGGTCATGGTGGAGTGCCCTTGGGAAAGGCACATTTTCTAGCCTAGTACTGGTTTGTTTACCCAGGGATCATGAATAATTAAATTTAATTGCGCGCTAAATGACCTTAGCTGTCGATGCGCCATAAAACAATATACATTCATTCATTCCTTTATACTGATAATAATACTCTTTTGTATTCAACCCTATCTTACATACGATTGTTATGCAGCATACAGCTTTGAAAATATCTATATAGAAAATAATGAAACATTTCTAAAATTTCTGTAATTTTTTATAGAGTTGAATTATTTTGACAAAAGGAGAAATTAATCATAATGATCAATTTATTTTTTTGCCACAAAGTTTTCAAATATCATCTGCTGCAGAGACATCTAAAAATGTCTGTATGTGGGAAAGGATGAAGATGAATCCTCTGTTTAAGGGTTATTTCTGACTGATGGAGTAAAAAACCCATTTCTGCTCATTATTAGTAATTTAACCTTTCCTGACATTCGTCAACATTTTGGAAGGATCAAGATTATCCTTAAATTTGTTACAGACACAGGTTCAGTGCCGTAAAGACTATGAGGAAGATAAAGAGTTACCAAGATCTTGTATTCAAGTAGAATTCCAAAATCTGCTTGCCAAAAGGCCTCAACTCACAAAGGATAATGAAAAGAGCAACTGTCCTGATGGATACACAAGATGGAAAGGAAAAATCATTAAAAACTTCAAAAACTTTAAAAAGGTACACTCCATACAAAACACACATATAAATTTCCCCAGAAGTATATGTGGGCATATTAAACTCACGCTTACAGTGTCAGTTGACAAAATTTGTACGACATATTTCTCATCAACATTTGGTAGGATTAAACTAACTGCACAAGAAAATCTATTGATGAATTGTCCATACACATGAAGAATATTGTTTTGCATACTATTGCCCTTATTGAGATATGTCACATACTGTAGCCCTTATCGAGATATGTCGCATATACTATAGCCCTATTTGAGATATGTCACATATACTATACCCCTTTTCGAGATATGTCACATATATAAACCTGGTGCTTATTTCAAGGTTTGCTCCCTTGTAAGGGTTTTGGGAAGAGCCAATCTCATTTGAATCCGACCAAAATACTTTGCTGTACTTATATTAGTGCTGCTTATTCCGCATAAAGGGTCATCTTATGCAAGCTTGTGCTCGAGTTTTATGTTAAATGAAATGTAATGATACAACAAACACCTGTGCTTTACAACTGGAGCACTCGACAATCACACATCTCTATATTGTTTATCTATATGGGTTACTTACCTGGTTTATCCCGAAGGATTTGGTAAGTGACAACGTGATTGCCTGATGCAAAGGTCAATCAGAGATGACCTGTTTAGGGCAGTCATCAGATCTGTACACAAGCCAGTGAAGTTAAGGTCTGGTTTTAACTTTTTCCCACTTGTAGATGCATGTTGACGCATCCGCAGCAGACGACTTTTGAAAACATTGTGGCCAAAGAAGAAATTGCTCAAAACAAGTAATTTTTCCTTTTGCCACAATGTTTTCAACAAAATTGCAGCAGTCGAAAACATTATACAAAATATGAACATTCTCAATTAATAAAGTTCAGCATAAGCAATGTCTTCACTGTTTTCAGATGTCGTCTGCTTCATATTCATATATTTTAAGGAAAGGGTTACGGTCACATCGTTTGATCGTAATTCAATTTCTTTGCTGTATAAATAATGGTATTAATTAAGTTTGTGTCTGTACCTTACCTGTCATTTTGATTGGTTGATTTGAAGAATGCATGAAAGAAATATTTAATATGATGTTGCTACTGATGTAATACCAATTTCAGACAAAACACTCCGGAAGTCAAGAGTTACGAAACATAATAGGGGGAAGTGCCTTAGAAGTTCATCTAGCACAAAGGTCTGAAGCGATGGATGATTGGTTTAAAGAAGCAGCTCAGGTATATATAGAGATACTAGATAGATGAGCCGTTCCACGAGAAAACCAACATTGCGGACTCTGCGCAAGGTATCGACCCGGATCAGCCTAAACACGCCGCGCAGACTAACCCGGACATACACTTTCCGCCTCCTGTGAATTTCTGTTTCAGGAATAATTAATCTTTACCTCTACCCCCCTTAGACGGAATGTGTCGGCCCGGATTAGCCTGTACTTTATGCAGAGACTAAAATGTTGGTTTTCTCGTGGAACGGCTCATTCATATGAATTGTTTGTTAATGTGAAACATGTTATACCATACTTTACATTATACAAACAGAAAGATATTTACAAACAATATAACACCCAGCCAAATGATGGCTTACAAGTCTCTGTAAAAATACGATAGTTATTATAATGTAATTACAGTTTCATTTTTTTTTATGATCTGAACCCTTTCCCACATACAACAAATCTGCAGCAGATGACTTTGAAAACATCTAGTCCAAAAATATGGAAACTCTATAAGCGAAAGAAAAATATTCAAATGAAATTAAAAACGTTATGAAAAATTGAGAAAATGCTCATTATTAGCATGTCTATTTTTGCCACAAGGCTTTCAAAAGTTGTCTGATGCAGAGTCATCAAAAGTATCTATTGCATACTTTAGGTGAGTCTTTTTCCAGAATAGGCATGTGAATCTATTCTGGTCCCAAATGTGTCATGGTTGGTTTTCCTGTTTCACAGCTTAAATGGACATGTCTTTAACCCTCTCCCGACCCCCTCTTCCACCTGCATCTGAAGACTTACGAAAAATCTGCGGCAATATATAGGAGAAACTGCTCATAATGAACTCTCTCAATAATTCAACCCACGTTTTAAGCTCACCTGAGCACGTTATTGTGATCACCCTGTGTCTAGTGTGCGTCTTGCGTCAAGTTACTATCTTTTCCTCAGTAACCAGTGGGATGAAACTTTAGAGCAAGCATCCTTTCAATGAACTCGCCTTATATGGCTGTAGTGAAAACTTTAAAAATCCTCTTTTTACAAAAGTCTCATTTACTTCATTTTGAAGATATGTTGCTTGGGTGACACCACCTATAATATTCCTTTAAGCCATGTTGATTGGTTGAAAAGCAAGGCCACAGGGGGGCGGGGCTGTTTTGCCTTATATGGTTAAAGTGAAATCTTTTAAAATCTTCTTCTCCAAAAATATCTGGCAAATTTCCAAATAATTTTGAAGAAATGTTCCTTGGGTAACCCTCTAACAGATTCCTTAAAAAAGCCCTGTTGATTCGTTGAAAAGCATGGCCTTATATGGTAGAGGTGCAACGATTCGCTCCGATGCATCGAAAAACCGGTTTTAAACTTGCCGATTCGAATCGATACAGACACCCCAAAATTCGATTTTATCTGCACTTTAACCCTTACCGTGCGGGAACCGAGATTACTTACCTTAATTTATGCGCACATCCACAATTCCCATCACCCAATCAGAATAGGTTTCCCGAAAACTTTCATTTTTGATTGGTGAATAAATATAAAAACTTCTAAAAATATCTAGGATTTAATCGTACATGTGATTCCCTATTTTCAAAATGGGGGACTGCGAAAATATTTTTGCATACATGTTTGGAAATTCGCCAGGAAAGGGGAATTTAAATTATCCCACATATCAGTTACGCTGAATTTGTACGTAGGATAGTTTTCTTTGTTTGATTCTACCAGTTTTATAATGATCGAGATTTTCGAAGCAATGTATGCTTGATTTACTTGGGATTTATTCTTGCGAATCGTCCCGATTTTCAAAATGGCGGACGGCGAAAATATTTTTTAATGCATGTTTAGAAATTCGCTTCAAAAGAGGAATTTAAATGATCCCACGTATCAGTTACGCTGAATTTGTACGTAGGATAGATTTCTTTGTTTCATTCTTACCAGTTTGATAATGATCGAGATTTTCCAAGCGATGTATACTTGATTTTTTCGTCCCGATTTTCAAAATGGCGCACAACGAAAATATTCATGTGCATGCATGTTTTTTGGAATAACTATCCTAATGATTGAATTTGCATGACCATTTCATAAACTTACCAATTCTAAGGTGACTTCTTGGTTGATGTTATGGTTTTAGTGTAAAAATGTGTGTTATTGATTGCAGGTAATTTCGGTAAACAATAATTTTGTTTGTAATTATTTTTTTTCTCACTTGTTCTCACCTGCCACAGTAAATATATCAACAATTTGAAAACAAAATCTGCCTCAAACATATTCAGTCATGATTTGTTTTTCATTTAAATGTTATCAACATATAGTTTCTGTAATAAAAGTGTGGAAGACAGTGGTGCAGAGGTAGAGCGTCGGCCTCTTGTATCAAAGGTCCCTGGTTCGAGTCCCGTGATGAGCGGGTCCTGACTTTGGGATTTTTCCACACAAACGGCGCGAGTACTGGTGAAGTCTCCAGGAAGCAGACATCGAGCGTGATTAATCTAAGCCCAAGGCTTGTTTCGCAATCGATGTAAAATAAATAAGTTTAAAAAAAAAAAAAAAAAAAAAAGTGTGATGTTTTTTTGTTATTTAAAATATGTAAACAGGAAGTTTTGTTAATTAAAATTTGTTCTTGATTAAACACTATCCTAGTTTTTAGCTCTACTGGCCAAAAGCCAGAAGGGCTTATGTCGTGGCGATTTGTCCGCCGTGCGTAAACAATTTCTTGTTAACACGATACAGTCTTCACTTTTGATTGTATCTCAACCAAACTTATACAGTAGTTAGATATCCATGAGAGCTCGGTTCCTTTCGAAAACCAGCCAGATTATGGCCCTTGAAATGGTCAAAATTGCTTTAATAGAGCTTGTTAACATGATACAGTCTTTATTTTTAGCTCACCTATGCACGAAGTGCAAGGTGAGCTATTGGGATCACATTTTGTCCGGCGTCTGTCGTGCGTCGTCAACATTTCAGCTTGTTAACACTAGACAGGCTACATTTTGCATCCAATCTTCATGAAAGTTTATCAGAACGTTCATCTCCATAAAATCTTGGACAAGTTCGAAACTGGGCCATATGAGGTCAAAAACTAGGTCACTAGGTCGAATTGAAGGGAAATCTTGTTAACACTCTGGAGGCCACATTTTCAACTTGAGCATGTTGAAACTTTATCAGAATGTTTGTCTTAATGATATGTAGGTCAAGTTCGAACATGGGTCACGTCGGGTGAAAAAGTAGGTCACTAGGTCAAATTGAAGGAAAATGTTGTTAACACTCCAGAGACCGCAATTTTTGCTAAAGCAGTTTGAAATTTTGTCAGAATGTTTGTCTTAAAAATATCTAGGTCAAGTTCAAATATGGATTATGCCGGGTCAAAAACTAGGTCACTAGATCAAATTGAAGGAAAATCTTGTTAACACTTTGGATGCCGCATTTTTTGCTTCAGCAACTTGAAATTTGGTCAGAATGTTTGTCTTAAAGATATCTAGGTCAAGTTTAAATATGGGTCATATTGGGTCAGAAACTAGGTCACTAGGCCAAATTGAAGGAAAATCTTGTTAACTCTATAGAAGACTTTTTTTGCTACAGCAGCTTGACATTTAATGAGAATGTTTAAATGAAATCTAAGCCAAGTTCGAATATAGGTCATTTAGGTTCAAAAACTAGGTTACTAGGCCAAATTGAAGGAAAATCTTGTTAACACTTTGAATGCCGCAACTTTTGCATCTTGAAATTTGGTCAGAATGTTTGTCTGAATTATATCTAGGTCAAGTTCGAATATGGGTCATATTGGGTCAGAAACAAGGTCAATAAACAAAAATATTGTCTTTACTTTGAGCAAGTTGAACATTTGTCAGTATGTTGTCTTGATGATATCTAGTCCATGTTGGAATATGGGTCATATCAGGAAAAAATATATAGATCACTAGGCCAATTGAAGGAAAATCTTGTTAACACTGGAGGTTGCATTCAGTATAATTGTCTTGATGTGTTTTGCATTGCGGTACATTGTATAATTAAGGTGAGCAATCCAGGGCCATCATGGCCCTCTTGTTTACTTAGAAATTCTGGTTAAAGTTTTGCGTGCAACTAAATTAAGAGTCTGTATCTCTGAATTAACTTGATGTATTGCATTGAAACTTTCTACAACTCTACCCAGCTATCACACCTTTGTAGATTATCAAGTGAGATAACTCTATCCTGCATATTATGCAAGTTATGGCCCATTTTTAGCTCCACTGGCTGAAAGCCAGTCGAGCTTATGTCATGGCGAATTGTCCGTCGTGCGTGCGTAAACTTTTTCCTTTAAACGACTTCTTCTCACTAACCACTTGGCCAATTTGGTTGAAACTTCGTAGGAAGCATCCTCTCAATGTCCTCTCTTAAATTCTTTCAATTTTTTTTGATCCATCCATAATTCTGGTTTCCATGGCAACCAAAAGAAAAAAATAGTGAAAACTTAAAAAATCTTCTTCTCCGAAAGTGTTCAGCTGATTTTCAAATAATTTTGTAGAAATGTTCATTGGGTGACCCTCTATCAGATTCCTTCAAGCCATGTTGATTGGTCGAAAAATATGGCCGCCAGAGGGCGGGGCTATTTTGCTCTATATGACCATAGTGAAAATTTAAAAAATCTTCTTCTCCGAAAGTGTTGAGCAGATTTTCAAATAATTTTGTAGAAATGTTCTTTGGGTGACCCTCTATCAGATTCCTTCAAGCCATGTTGATTGGTTCAAAAATATGGCCGCCATGGGGTGGGGCTATTTTGCCTTATATGGCTATTGTGAAAACTTAAAAAATCTTCTCCTCCGAAAGTGTTTTCAAATAATTTTGCAGAAACATTCCTTGGGTGACACTCTACAAGATTCCTTTAAGCCATGGTGGTTGGTAAAAGATATGGCCACTAGGGGGCAGGGCTGTTTGGAGATTTGATTTTTGCCTTATGGCCGTGGAGCGATACTGGCCCTCTTGGGCCTCTTGTTTACTTAGAAATTCTGCTTAAAGTTTTGCGTGCAACTAAATTAAGAGTCCGTATCTCTGAATTTACTTGATGCATTGCATTGAAAATTTATACAACCCTACCCAACTATCACACCTATGTAGATTATTAAGTTGGATAACTCTATCCTGCATTTTATGCAAGTTATGGCCCTTTGTGTCCGTCGTGCGTGCGTGCGGTATATAGGAGTCACCCTGTGGTTGGTCGGTCGGTTGATCCGTTGCGATTTTCCTTGTCCGGAGCATAACTTTAAAACTAATTGTTGGAATTTAATAAAACTTCATATGGTTATACAACACATTGAGAGGAAGTGTGGTGTACATGAACCATAACTCTACTTTACCTAATTACAGAGTTATTGCCCTTTGTTACTTTTTCTTGTCCGGAGAATTACTTAATAACTAATAGATGGAATCTAATGAAGCTTCATACCCTGGTAGAGCACAATGAGAGGAAGTGCAGTGTGAGAAGAACCATAACTCAAATTTACAGAGTTATTGCCCTTTGTTACTTTTTCTAGTTCGTAGAGTCTTGTCCGGAGCATAACTTTAAAACTAATTGTTGGAATTTAATAAAACTGCATGCAATGATACAACACATCAAGAGGAAGTGCGGTGTACAGCAACCATAACTCTAATTTACCTAAATACAGAGTTGTCACCCTTTGTTACTTTTTCTTGTCCGGAGAATTTCTTAATAACTAATAGATGGAATCTAATAAAACTTGATACTCTGGTAGAGCACAATGAGAGGAATTGCAGTGTACAAGAACCATAACTCTAATTTACATGATTACAAAGTTATTGCCCTTTGTTACTTTTTCTTTTTCATAGAGTCTTGTCCGGAGCATAACTTTAAAACTATTTGTTGGAATTTAATAAAACTGCATACAATGATACAACACATCGAGAGGAAGTGCAGTGTACAGGAACCATAACTCTATTTTACCTAAATACAGAGTTATTGCCCTTTGTTACTTTTTCTTGTCCGTAGAATTACTTAATAACTAATAGGTGGAATCTAATAAAACTGCATACAATGGTAGAGCATAATCAGAGGAAGTGCAGTGTACAAGAACCATAACTCTAATTTACATAATTACAGAGTTTCTGCCCTTTGTTACTTTTTGTTGAGCGTAGAATAATTTTAGAACTTATGGATGGAATTTAATAAAACTTCATACTATGATACAACACATTGAAAGGATTGAGAGGAAGTGCAGTGAACAAGAACCATAAGTCTATTTTAGCTAATTATCGATTTATTGCCCTTTGTTAAATATATATTGTTCGTAGAATAATTTTCATCGCCCTTTCTTATTATTTTTTCTTGTCCGGAGATTATCTTTAAAACTACAAGTTGGAATTTAAGGTGGGGTTTCTTGATATTCCACTTTTCCTATCAGGGCAATGTTCGGGGGTATCAATCACATTCAGTGATAGTTCTAGTTTGGTCAAAGTTTTGCGTGCAACTACATCAAGATTCGATATCCTAGTATTTTCTTGATGCATTGCTTTGAAACTTTGTACAACCCTTCCCAACTATCACAACTATGTTGATTTTTAAGTTAAATAACTCTATCCTGCATTTTATGCAAGTTATGGCCCTCTTTTTACTTAGAAATTCTGGTTAAAGTTTTGTGTGCAACTACATTAAGAGACCATACCTTAGTAACTACTTGATGCATTGCATTGAAACTTCACACAACCCTTCCCAAACATCACACCCATGTAAACAATGAAGTACAATAACTCTATCCAGCATATAATGCAAATTATGGTCCTTTTTGACTTAGAAATTATGGTTGAAATACATTAAGAGTCAATATCTCTTTAGCAACTTAAAGCATTGTATTGAAACTGTGTACAACCCTTCCCAATTTCACGACTATATACACAACCAATTAAGATAACTCTATCCTGCATGTGATGCAAATTGTTGCCCTTTTTTAACTAATTAAATATATTTAAAATTTTGCGTGCAAATACATTAAGAGTCCATATCTTAGTAACTACTTTATGCATTCCATTGAAACATTATACAACCCTTCCCAACCATCACACCTATGAAAATAATCAAGTTAGATTACATTATCCTGCATATAATGAATATTATCACTCTTTAAGCAATTCTTGTTAATGTTTTGCATGAAACTACATTAGAGTCAATATCTCAGTAACTTTTAAGCGGTGGTTAGAATTTCTGCTTTTGCTATAATGTTTCAAAAGTATTTTGCTTCAAATGTGTCAAATTGTGTCTGTATGAGGGAGATGATTGAGAAGTTATGAAGGTAGGCACCACAAAAAACATTGTGTGTTTAACAGATCAGCCACTTGCTTTTTACGATGAGCTTTAATTATGCCCCCGGAATCACTGATTCGGTGGGCATCTAGTTTTTGGCCTGTCTGTCTGTTGAAAAAAACTTTAACCTTGACCACTACTTTTGAACCATAACAGGTACGGCTACCATATTTCACATGTGTATTCCTTGTGACATGACCTTTCTGTCAGTACCAAATTTTTTGACCTTGCGACCTTGACCTTTGCCATAGATGTTGTCATTCGGGGGCATCAGTGTTTCACAAACACATCTTGTTTTTTCCTTGTGTTAAGACAGGCTCAAGTGTACTTGAAGAATGATATATTAATGTAACATAGTGTTTATTGTTAATAGGTTTATCCCCCTGCCACTTCTACCGAGAAAAAACTGATTGATATGGTACTAAAAATATGGGAAATGAAGGACTTGGAGATGTTGAATGTAAGTAATATAGCAATTATCATAAGTCTTGTGCTTAAGTGGTCCTCTTTTGACAAATCTGCAGTCTACAACTTTTGAAAACATTGTTGGAAAAGAAGAAATGGCTCATTTTTAGCTTGACTATTCGAAGAATATGAGAGCTTTACTACTCACCCTGGAGTGGGCTTTGGCGTCAGCGTGGATGCTACACATTGGCCCAGGTTTTGCATGCAAGTACTTAAATACTACATGTATTGTATTGAAACTTTCTACAACCCTACCCAACTATCACACCTATGAAGATTATCAAGTTATTAACTCTATCCTGCAAATTATGCAAGTTATGGCCCATTTTTAGCTCACCTGAGCTTTGCTCAAGGTGAGTTATTGTGATCGCCTTTTGTCCGGCGTCCGTCGTGCATCAACTTCTTCTCCTCAGTAACCAGTGGGTCAATTTGAATGAAACTTCACAGAAAGCATCCTCTCAATGACCTCACCAGAATTCCTTCAAATTTTTGGGATCCATGCAAAATTCTGGTTTCCATGGCAACGAAACGAAAAAAACTTCAAAATTCTTCATCTCCCAAACTGCTTGGCAGATTTTCTAATAATTTTGAAGAAATGTTCCTTGGATGACCCTCTATCAGATTCCTTCAAGCCGTGTTGATTGGTCGAAAAACATGGCCGCCAGGGGGGGGCGGGGCTATTTGTCTTATATGGCTATAGTGAAAACTTAAAAAATCTTCTCCTCCGAAAGTTTAAGGCCGATTTTCAAATAATATTGTAGAAATGTTCCTTGGGTGACCCTCTATCAGATTCCTTCAAGCCATGTTGATTGGTCGAAAAACATGGCCGCCAGGGGGGGGGGGGGGGGGGGGCTATTTTGCCTTATATGGCTATAGTGCAAACTTAAGAAATCTTCTCCACCAGAAGTGTCAGGCCGATTTTCAAATAATTTTGTAGAAATGTTCCTTGGTTGACCCTCTATCAGATTCCTTCAAGCCATGTTGATTGGTCAAAAAACATGGCCGCCAGGGGGCGGGGCTATTTTGCCTTTTATGGCTATAGTGAAAACTTAAAAAATCTTCTCCTCCATAAGTGTCAGGCCGATTTTCAAATAATTTTGTAGAAATGTTCCTTGGGTGACCCTCCATTAGATTCCCTCAAGCAATGTTGATTGGTCGAAAAACATGGCTGCAAGGGGGCGGGGGCTATTTTGCCTTATATGGCCAAAGTGAAAACTTAAAAAATCTTCAACATCTTCTCCTCAGTAACCAGTGGGTCAATTGGGATGAAACTTCACCGAAAGCATCCTCTTAATGACCTCACCAGAATTCCTGCAAATTGTTGGGATCCATGCAGAATTATGGTTTCCATCGCAACGAAACGGAAAAAAACTTCAAAATTCTTCATCTCCCAAACTGCTTGGCAGATTTTCAAATAATTTTGTAGAAATGTTTCTTGGATGACCCTCTACCAGATTCCTTCAAGCCATGTTGATTGGTCTAAAAACACGGCCGCCAGGGGGGGCGGGGCTATTTTGCCTTATATGGCTATAGTGCAAACTTAAAAAATCTTCTCCTCCAAACGTGTGAGCCCGATTTTCAAATAATTTTGTGTAACTGTTCCTTGGATGACCCACTTTCAGATTCCTTCAAGCCATGTTGATTGGTCAAAAAACATGGCCGCCAGTGGGCAGGGCTATTTTGCATTATATGGCTATAGTGAAAACTTAAAAAATCTTCTCCTCCAAAAGTATCTGGCCGATTTTCAAATAATTTTGTAGAAATGTTCCTAGGGTGACCCTCTATCAGATTCCTTCAAGCCAAGTTGATTGGTCGGAAACTATGGCTGCCAGGGGGCGGGGCTTATATAGCTCAAGTGAAAAAAAAAAAAATCAGGTGAGCGATTCAAGGGCCATCATGGCCCTCTTGTTTACTTAGAAATTCTGGTTAAACTTTTGCGTGCAACTAAATTACGAGTCATTACGAGTCCGTACTCTTGAATTTACTTAATGCTTTGCATTAAAACTTTATACAGACCCCTACCAAACTATCACACCTTTGTATATTATCAGATTAGATAGACTCTATCCTGCTATTTATGCAAGTAATTGCCCTTTTTAGCTCACCTGAGCTTTGCTCAAGGTGAGTTATTTGTGATCGCCTTTTGTCGGCGTCTGGCGTCCCGTCGTGCGTCAACCTTCTTCTCCTCAGTAACCAGTGGTCAATTTGGATGAAACTTCACAGAAAGCATCCTCTCAATGACCTCACCAGAATTCTTCAAATTTTTGGATCATTCAAATTCTGGTTTCCATGGCTACGAAACCGAAAAAACTTCAAAATTCTTCTTCTCCAAACTGGTTGGCAGATTTTCAAATAATTTTGTAGAAATGTTCCTTAGATGACACCTCTATCAGATTCCTTCAGGCCATGTTGATTGGTTGAAAAACATGGCCGCAGGGGGGGGGCGGGCTATTTTGCCTTATATGGCTATAGTGCAAACTTAAAAAATCTTCTTCTCTCAAAAGTGTCGGCCCGATTTTCAATAATTTTGTAAAAAGTGTTCCTTGGATGACCCACTTTCAGATTCCTTCAAGCCATGTTGATTTGTCAAAAAACATGGCCGCCAGTAGGCAGGGCTATTTTGCATTATATGGATATTGTGAAACTTAAACAAATCTTCTCCTCCAAAAGTATCTGGCTCCGATTTTCAAATAATTTTGTAGAAATGTTCTTAGGACCCTCTATCAGATTCCTTCAAGCAAGTTGATTGAGTCAGAACCGGGCTGCCAGGGGGCATGGCTTATATAGCTAAAGTGAGAAAAAAAATAAAAAATCAGGTGAGCGATTCAAGGGCCATCATGGCCCTCTTGTCCTTATATGTGCATTGTTAAAACTTTAAAAATCTTCTTTGTCCAAAAGTACTGCCCCGATTGAAAATAATTTTGCGAAAATGTTCCTTGTGGCACCCTTTACAAAGATTGTTCAAGATATTTCCGATTCCGTTGAAAAACATGACCGCCAGGGGGCGGAGCTTGTCCTTATTTGTGCATCGTAAAATCTTTAAAAATCTTCTTGTTTAAAAGTATTGGCCCGATTAAAGATAATTTTGCATCACAATGTCTCTTGGGGGACTTTTCTAACAAGATTGTTCAATTAATCCGATCCATTGAAAAACTTGGCTGCCAGCGGGCGGGGCTTGTTTTCCCAATATGTGCATTGTAATATCTTAAAAATCTTCGTGTCCAAAAGTACTGGCCCGATTTGAAAATAATTTTGCACAAATGTCTCCTTGTGGGCACCTTTACAAAGATTGTTCAAATATTTCCGATCCGTTGAAAAACATGACCGCCAGGGGGCGGAGCTTGTCCTTATTTGTGCATCGTAAAATCTTTAAAAATCTTCTTGTTCAAAAGTATTGGCCCGATTTAAAGATAATTTGGACAAATGTTCCTTGGGGAACCTTCTAACAAGATTGTTCAAATTATCCGATCCATTGAAAAACTTGGGCAGCCAGGGGCTGGGGCTTGTTTTCACCAATATAGTGCATTGTAATACTCTTAAAAATCTTCTTGTCCAGAAAGCACCTGCCTGATTTAAAAATTATTTTGCACAATGTTCCTTGGGTGACTTTCTAACCAAGGATGTTCAAATAAATCTGATCCGTTGAAAAACAAGGCCACACACGGAGGTTGCTTGTTTTCCTTATATGTATAGAGTATAAAACTTTGAAAACTATTGAAGTTCTAAATCAGGTGAGCGATATAGGGCCCATCATGGCCCTCTTGTTGTAAGAATTATGGCCCTTTTTTTACTAAAAGTTTAGAATTTTGGTTAAGTTTTTTGTACTAATTCACTTTTAGCTCACCTGAGCTTTGCTCAAGGTGAGTTATTTGTGGGGGAGGGGGGGGGTGGGGGAGATGGGCTATGCTAAGTACACTTAAATCCTACAGTAATACTTAATTTCAAATAATTTTTGATAGAAATGTTCCTAGGATGACACCTCTATCAGATTCCTTCAACTTCAATGCCATGTTGATTGTCGAGAAAAACATTGGCCGCCAGTGGGCAAGGGCCTTTTCTTGCGTTATATGGCTATAGTGAAAACTTAAAGAAAAATCTCTCTCGAAAGTGTCTGGCTGATTTTCAATAATTTTGTAGAAATGTTCCTTAAGCTGACCCACTTTCAGATTCCTTCAAGCCATGTTGATTGGTCGAAAATCATGGCAGCTCAGTGGGAAGGGCTATTTTGCATTATATTGGCTATAGTGAAAACTTAAATAATCTTCTCCTCCAAAAGCTGTCAGGCCGAGTTTCAAATTATATGCTCTGAATCAAAATTACATTTACTAGTTATCAGACAAATATACCTCTTCAGGACAATAAAAAATACATCTAGGCATCAAAAATATGGCAAGTCAAGGATAAAATTCTCATCACATAACTTGAAAATATTGTGGCAAAAATATGGAAAAAATCAATATAAATGCATCAAAAGTGCGTCTGCAGATGAGAAGGGTTATAAATCAAAGTAGCTAGAAAGTACTGAAAACGAATTATTTTAAAAATGTAATTAATAATTGCATTTGATCATGTTTTGTGTTTGTTTTAAACTTGCTTTAAAACTTAGTAGTTTTTTTACGCTCGACTATTCGAAGATATGAGAGCTATAACAGTCACTAGTGCGTCGGCGTTGATTAACAATCTCTTATTGGACATCATCAATGACCTTGCAGGACAAGTCCCTATAACTCTATATCAGATTTTGACACAATTATGCGCGCTTTTCAACTTCAAACTTAAAAATTTTAGTTAAAGTTTTGCATGCATGTTGACACATCCTTATTGTGGGATGATGGCTTCTGCAGTGATTCACTCTTTAATAATTATTTTAGGGAGTGAGAACATATTTGACCAAGTAATTATCTGGAGCTCTGTATCACAGAGATGCCAACAGATTTGTGGAAGTATCGTTGTGCAATTTTTATTTGTTTTCTTAAGATGATAGAAGAAAAATAAAATGACAAATAACACTTAAACTGCACACAGGGAAATCTCACCGTTTGTCTCGTGTTCCAACTTGAAAACGATGTTCTAATTATAGACCATTCATTTATATTTATCAGCCATTTGGCAAAGGTGCGCATCAAATGCTTGTTTTATCAAGAAAAGCGTAGATTTGTGGGAAAGGGTTAAGTATGCTTGTCATTATCTATTTTTGTTTACCATCTGCAACAATGTTTTGTCATGATGCATTTCATTTATCGGGTTAGTCATACCATTACAGTATTGTCTATTCTTACTTAAACACATCTGAACCCTTCCGATGGGTTAAAGGTCAGGTCTCCAGAAGTGATCATTGGTATTCAAATTAAATATAAAAGAATATTGGTAAATCACTTATTCTTGATGAACTTTATTATTTGAGGGACACACTTGTGTATAACTAGGGGAGAAATAAACTAAATACAGTACTGCATCAGTCAAAATCCATCACACGGAACTCCGTATCCAAAGATCGATTGTTTGTGAGGGAAACTTTTCTGTTTCTTAAATTGGCCGTTGTTTACTTTTACCATGTCATCGATTAAATTATTAAAAACGTATTCTGCTATTGCAAGAACTCCACATACCAGTGAAGTAGGCGAATTACATACGGTGTTAGGGTAATTTATTCGACCACAATTATATTTATT